>AWOL01S0010090.1:29415-65982 GCA_000715115.1 Nicotiana otophora
TATTATTATTATTATTATTATTATTATTATTATTATTATTATTATTATTATTATTATTATTATTATTATTATTATTATTACTATACTACTACTACTACTACTTAGAGAATAAGGGAAAGAATTTGAGAAGACTTCACTTTTGAGAGTTTTCCATTGCAAAGTTGTTTTCAATCTCCGCATGATTTTCTTTTGGTTGCATGTGCTTCTTGAGAGGTTGTTTTGAATTGCATATGTTTCCTGATTTTTCAACAAAGAACAATTGTTAGTTAGAAATGGTAGTTGGTTTTGTGGCCTTAAGTGTTTCAGTCACTTGATCTCGGCCCATCTTCTTTTGATGATGATTTCAACTACAACTGGTTGTTTCCTGAATACCGATTGCATTTTTAGCACCGGGGATCCTTGGCTTTTCAAACTTTTCCATGACAGCTAGTCATGTAGCAGGATTTAACATTTCCAATTTTATTTTGCCTTTGTTGACATTTAAACTTTGACTTCTTTCTTCAAATTTCCAATTTCAGAGCATTGGGAAACCTTTGGCTTTTCAAACTTTGCAAGACGGTTAGTCGCGTGAGACTTAACCTTTCCTACTTCATTTTTACCTTGTAGTCGTTTCAATTTGATTTCCTTCTTCCTAGAGTTTTTAGTTTCGAAGGATCAGCCACCATGGCCAGTCAGGGTTGACTTGATGCCCTTGCTGAGGTTGGGTGTCTGTTGAATATATCAGCTCACATCAAACAAGAACCCTGTAAATCGGTCTTGCCATTGTTTCTTTGCCTTGGTTTTGGAACAAAGTTAGAGCGAAAGGGGTTAAAAAAACAAGAAATGGAATAGAGAATGAGCTTAAAAAAAAAAGTGTCCCTTTCGGGGGAGTACATGCGGACTTCAATAAACGTGACATGCCTTTTGGACTGGATGCCTGATTTGTGCAAAACGTCCGACTCTTAGAAACTCATCACAACTTTTACCTTGAAACCGAGAAACCTTGCCCAGAACTGTGTTGATGCCAATGACTGTGAGGATCCTATTTTCGATCAATAGCACCCTTTGCGGGTTTTCACTAGCCGACATCTCTCATTTCTCTTCTTACTATCGCCTTATAGTACCCTTTGTGGGTTTTTACTAATAAGACTCTCATTTTAAATTTATCTACTCACCATCGTCTTACGGTGCATGTGAGGGTTTTCACCAATAAGACTCTCTCATTTATTTCTTTCATTTGGTTGCATCAGATCCAAGTAATAGTACCCTCTAATTCTTGATCATTCTCGCTGATTGATCAGAAGGACTTGAAAAGGATTTGGGTAAAAAGAATTTGGATTGAATTATAACTTTGGAATCTTTTAAGCGAAACCATGGTTGAACCATTATAACATCTGCCCCAGTTTTCGCTTTTGGGGAATGTGAATTTTTTGTTTGGTGTGACCGAACCCCAAAATGAGGCTGCCTACATATCTTTTCGGAATCAGGTCGAACGTAGTTCAATTAACTTGAACTTGTTTTGATTTTTGTTTTGTTTTTCTAGTTTTTCTTTTGTTTTCTTTCTTCTTGTTTTTTTCTTCTTTTTTTCAGGTTCCAAAGAGGGTAATCAAAGAAAGAGAACTGGCTTAAAGGGTTTGCAGAAGGGTTAATGGTATTTGGATAGCAAGAAAGAAAGCATTTGTCATCCCAATTAGAGAATGTTAAAACTGAGTAAAGGGTAAAACATAATACCTTTTGAACGCATCTGCATTGATAGTTGTCTCGAGGAAATTTCCTTCGAGGTCTCTCAAATACAACGCTCCATTTGGCAGCACTCTTGTTACAATATATGGACCTTTTTAATTTGTGGAAAATTTTCCCTTAGCTTCTTCATGATGCGGAAGAATATGTGTCAAAACGAGTTGCCCTACTTCAAATTTCATGGGCCGCACTTTCTTGTTGTAGGTGTGCTATTCTTTATTGGTATAACTACCCATGGCAAACTGCGGCCAGTCCTTTTTTATCAATCATAGTCAATTGTTCCAACCGGGTTTTGACCCATTCATCATCCTCGATCTCAGCTTCAATAATGATCCGAAGAGAGGGAATCTCAACTTCTACAGGTATTACAACTTCAGTGCCATAAACTAATAAGTAAGGGGTGGTCCCAACTGATGTGTTCACGGTTGTGCGATATCCCAATAGTGCAGAAGGCATCTTTTCATGCCATTGCCTGGAACCCTGAACTATTTTCCTGAGAATCTTCTTAATGTTCTTGTTTACAGCTGCAACAGCGCCATTGGCTTTGGGCCGATAAAGGGTAGAATTTCGGTACGTAATTTTAAATTGTTCGCATACCTCCCTCATAAAATAGCTATTCGGATTTGCAGCATTGTTCGTAATAATAGTTTTAGGAATACCAAAACGACAAATAATGTTGGAGTGCACGAAGTCCACCACTGCTTTCTTAGTGATGGCTTTGAAAGTGACTGCTTCGACCCACTTTGTAAAATAATCAATGGCAACTAAAATGAATGTGCCCATTTGAAGCTTTCGACTCAATTGTCACACTAACATCCATGCCCCAGGCAGCGAACATCCACGATGCTGACATAGGATGCAATTTTGAAGACGGTGAATGAATCAGGTTACTGTGTATCTGACATTGATGGCATTTTCGAACAAAACTGAAATAATCTTTTTCCATGGTCGTCCAATAATAACTTGCCCGGAGGATTTTCTTTGCCAGTACATACCTGTTCATGTGAGGCCCACATACACCTAAATGCAATTCGTTCATGATCCTATCAGCTTCTCGAGAATCTACACACCTCAACAGATTCAGATCCAGAGTGCTTTTATACAGGATCTCCCTACTCAAAAAGAAACTGCTTGCAAGCCTTCTGATGGTTCTCTTTTAATCCCCACTAGCCTACTCGGGATATTCTTTTATTTTCAAGAACCTTTTTATATCATGATACCATGGCTCACCATCGGCTCTATTTCAATTGCGTTACAATAACCATGCCTTTCTTGAACTTGAATTTCCAACGGGTCAATATGAGCATTACCCGGGTACGGCAACATTGAGGCTAAACATGATGACTATAACGTGCTAAAGTAACTCAATTAAGGCATGAAAAGGAAACTACGTAGCAAAAACTGGCATTTTAATATTTAGCCTGTGTACGCACTCATCACCTTGTGTACACGACCTTCACATATCACAAATTATCACTAAAATACCAAATCCTAAGGGGAATTTCCCCCACACAAGGTTAGACAAGTCACTTATCTCAAACAACGCTCAATCAATCAATAAGAAGGCCTATTCCTCGATTTTCTGACTCCGAACGGCTCAAATCTACCCAAAAACAACTACATACTATAAATATAACTATAGGAAACTAATCTAAATAATAAAATTATGATTTTTGCAAAGAAATGGAAAATCGCCCCAAAAAGTCGGCCTGACCCACGTCTCGGAACCCGACCAAAATTATAAAATCCGAACACCCATTCGATAACAAGTCCAATCATACAAGAATTACTCAAATTTGAACTCATTTGGCCCTTCAAAACTCAAGAATTCGATCTAAGAACTTTTACACCTTTTCCTCAAAATTTCCAACCCAAATCCTTGATTAAATGAAGAAATCGAAGATAGATTAGTGGCATTTAGACAAAAACGAGTTAGGAACTCTTACCCCAATAATTTCTTTGAAAATCCCTTAAAATATTCCTTAATTCGAGCTCTATATCTCAAAATATGAAGAAAATGGCAAACCCTCAATTTTAACCTCTCTGCCCAGCACTTTCCGCATTTGCGGACAAAGATTCGCACCTGCTATCTCGATTTTGCGAGTAAAATCTCGCATCTACGGCCCTCACTTAGCAGCCCAGCCCTCGCACCTGCGAGCTTCCCATCGCATCTGCGATGCCGCAGAAGCACCACATAAACCGCAGAAGCGAAGTCAACTAGAGCCTTGGACTCACACCTGCGATAGGCCCACCGCAGATGCGGCCACGCACCTGCGTTAATAATTTCGCAGAAGCAGAACTCCAGCCCAAGTCCAACATCACAGATGTGACTATACCATCGCAGAAGTGGCTCCGCGCCTGCACTCCAAAATATGCAGGTACGACACACCGGAACCAGCACAACATTAGCAATCTTCTAAGTCGAAATATTATCCGATAACGATTCGAATCACACCCCAGGCCTCCGGAACCTCAACAAAATATATCAACAAGTTCTAAAACATCATATGAACTTAGTCTAGCCATCAAATCACATCAAACAATGCTAAAACCACGAATTGCGCATCGATTCAAGCCTAATGAGCTTTTGCACTTCTAACTTCCACATCTGATACCGAAACTTATCAAATCAAGTTCGATTGACCTCAAATTTTGTACACAGGTCTATATGACATTACAGACATATTTCAACTTCCGGAATCGAAATCTGACCCCGATATCAAAAGGTCCACTCCCGGTCAAACTTTTTCAAATTTCACCAATTTCCAACTTTCGCCAATTAACGCCGAAATGACCTACGGGCCTCCAAACCAACATCCGGACATGCTCCTAAGACCAAAATCACCCTATGGAGCTAATGGAACCGTCAAAATTCCATTCTGGAGTCATCTTCATACATGTCAAACTATAGTCAACTCCTACGACTTAAACTTCTAATTTAGGACTATGTGTCCCATTTCACTCCGAAACACACCCGAAACCAAAACCAAACATCCTGGCAAGTCATGTAACCACAGAATGACACATAAAAGGCAAGATCGAGGCTAATACATTCAAAACGACCGGCCGAGTCATTAGAAGATAAGGAGATTATGAAAAGGATAATTATAACTTCAATCAAGGATAAACAATTACGAAAAGGATAGCATGGCAATGAAAGAGGCAACAACTTCAGTTAAGGCACATAAGAGTTTAATCAGCAATAAGGGTAAAACTTAAAGCAATTAGTTCCAAATAAGACACGCAAGGGTGAATTTAGTAAATGAGAAATTTAACATGACAGAACAACTTCATATTTAGTAGACATAAGAACTTAAGAGCTCTAAATAGTCAAATTTCCATAAATAAGCCCGAGTATGTACTCGTCACCTCGCTTACACGGCCTTCATATGACACAATTAGCACAAGTGACTCAAATCCTAAGGGGTAGTTCGCCCATACAAAGTTAGGCAAGATACTTACCTCAAAGAAGCTAGACCGATACTCTAAAATGACCTTCTCGAATAAAACAACCTCTGGGCGGCTCAAATCTAGCCAAAATAACTTCAAATCATAAATAAAACTCATAGGAAACAATTCTGGTTAATAAAACTTCAATCTTTAATAAAACTAAAACGTCAACCCAAAAGTCAACCCCTGGGCCCGCACTTCGGAACCCGACAAAATTTATAAAACCTGAACACCAATTCCGATACGAGTCTAACCATACAAGAATTACCAAACTCCGATATCAATTCATCCTTCAAATCATCCTTTTATGTTTTGAAAGATTTTTACAAAATTTCACATTTTTCTCCGTTCAATTCACTGATTTAATGACATAAATAAGTATGAAATCATGAAATGTAATCATTTTAGGATAGAGAACACTTACCAAAATCAAACTCGTGAAGAATCCTTCCATAATCGCTCAAAATCGAGGCTTAAAACTCAAAAATGGACAAAATGCCAAACCCTCGAATATATGTGATTCTGCCCAGGTTTATTCGCATTTTCGAACAGTAACACCGCATCTGTGGTCTCACATTTGCACGAAAAGGTTCGCGTCAATGAACCCAACTAGCTAGCCCAGTAACCGCACCTGCGCAAGAATGAGTCGCATTTGCGACTCCGCGGAAGCGCACAAACAGCTGCAGAAGCGGACATCTTCGCATTTACGATCAATAGGCTGCAAAAGTGGCCATCGCATCTGCGACAAAAGCTCCGCAAAAACGAAGCTTCCTCCCAGGCCTCAACATCACAGAAGCGACATAAACTTCGCAGAAGCGGCTCCGAATCTGTGATCAAACCTCCGCATATACGGATACACCAAAACACTGCCCAACAACCTTAACCAAAAATTACCAAAACGATCTAAAACTCATCCGAAACTCATATGAGCCACTCGGGACCCTGTCCGAATATATAAACAAGTTCTATAACACAACGCGGACCTACTCGAGGCCTCAAATCATATCAAACAACGTCGAAACTATGAATCACACCTCGAATGAAACTTATGAACTTTTAAATCTTCCAACTTCTAAAACTCGTGCCGAAACATATCGAATCAACACGGAATATTGTCAAATTTTGCATGCAAGTTCCAAATGACATAACGGAGTTAATCCAACTTTCGGAATCACAATCCGAGCCCAATAGCAACAAAGTCAACTCCCGATAAAACCTATTAACCTTCCAAAACTTCAACCTTTCAATTTTCACCAAAATGCATCAAATTACCCTACAGACCTCCAATCCGGACGCGCGCCTAAGTCCAAAATCACCATACGAAGCTATTGGAATCATCAAAACGCCATTTCGGAGTCGTCTACAAAAAGTCAAGACTCCGATCAACTCTTACCACTTAAGCTTCTAAAACAAGAATCCCTCTTTCAAATTGATCCTGAATCATCCAAAACACGAACTTGACCTCACATGCATGCCATAATACACAATTCGAAGTTGCTCCAGATCTTAAGCCACCGAACGGGATGCTAATTCTCAAAACAATCGGCCGGGTTGTTACAATTTGTACCTCTTATCGCTTTTAACTATATATTTCAACCATTTTTTATATTTTTATGGCATTTATTTGAACAAGTTACGATGTTGTACACTTGCCGTTTTATACACATCACATATCACGCCACGTGAAACGTACCCGCAATTTATAATATATTTATATTTATTATTATTTTTGAAGTTGGGGGAGGGGTCGAGTCACGCAAGGGTGCACTCAAATTTTGGGGTTACGTATCATGATTATGCCATAGAAACCATACCCATAGTCACGGTGATTTATTATTAATTGCGCCCAAGCTACGATGTTCATCAATTGTTTATTTCGTAAGATTTGAGATTTGTTTGTGAAAGGTCAAAAGGTTATGAAATTTTTTTGTGATAAACGTAGGTAAAGTTAATTGAAACTATGTGTTGGACATACATGATAGTGGCCCAAAATTGCATTAGCAATGTCAGATTAAGTTTTCTATTCTTGCTCTTTTTAGCTGTTCAAAGTGACGGCAACTACAACTAAATGCCATGACATGGGATGGGTTTTGATTTGAAATTAACAAAGGACCTATAACAGATTTGTCAAGTCCCGAACTACCCCTAGATGTGACTGGCACCCAGCTAACACCACCTGTCAAGCATACCATACCTTCTTACGTTAGTCATTAAATTGCAGCATTTGATTAATTAAATGAGTATCCAAATAATCTGACAATTGATTACGAACAATTAATATTTCAAAATGTTATACTGAAACTCTAGCCCAAATCTCACATTAAATCATGGAGCATCTAGGAGAATTGCAAAAGACAACATATGACTAAATATAAAGACATTTTTGACAGCCTCCACGAACAATACGACGGCTCACCTCAATAATTGAATTAACTCTAGCGAACTCGTCAGTTACTAGCTCTGTCTTCACCAATAGTATCTGCAGACATGCAAGTAAGGAATGAGTTATACGTAAATATAATCTAGTAAGATCCTCGACCCGCCACTCTGAATACCTCTGGAATAAGTGTTAGAAAATACGAACACACAACAAGCACAGAAATAATATGCACAGAAATTCTTTCACCATATAATTACTTTATAAGGTCCAAACAATTATTCAACAACACTATATATATATATATATATATATATATATATATATATCACAATTTACACTAAGGACTTGTCATAAATGGCAGTACATGAAATTAACCAAACACCCCGACGAGTCCACGACATCATACACAATGCCTAAAATCTATCACGGAGTCATACACAATGCCCCAAATACATTACGACAGCGAAGAAATAATTTCTAACGCTCCAACGCCATAGCACAAGGCTACACCATACCACACCACAAATCACTTATTAAATAATTTAAGCTTTTTCCAAAATAATACTCCCTCCGTTTCAATTTATGTGAACCCATTTGACTGGGCATGGAGTTTAAGAAAAGAGAGAAGACTTTTGAATTTGTTGTGTAAAATGAGGCACATATATTTTGTGTGGCTATAAATCATTGCATAAAGGTAAATTGTTTCCAAATAAGTAAAGAGGTCATTCTTTTTGGCACACACTAAAAAAGAAATAAGTTCACATAAATAAAAAGGAGGGAGTATATATTTGCTGCTGGTCTAAGACCACCAATTCTGCCAAGCGCACGCCTGTCCCAACATATGGACCAGGCAAAGAAAAGACAGTTTCAAAACGGGTCTTAGAAAAGCAAGCATCAAAGCTTAAAGTCTCATTTACCTCGCTAACAGATAGTTTCTCAACCTTGTAACGTTTAGAACACCAACCAAACAACCTCCAATGATCTCAATCTATACAAAATATTAATTAACGATGTCAATTATGCTAGTCGTGATAAACTCTAAGTATCCCTAACTTTGAATCTTAGAGCCGAATCTTAATATTCAAACTACAAAGTATCTTTTTATATTACTAAGATCATGTAAGCACCGAAACTGCACCAATAAAGCGGTGCTTTTCCATAACATTGCATATATTTTATAATTAATTCACGAGCTTCAGTTCATCGCATTCATGACTCTATTAGTACTCTTTTTTTCTTTTTCCTTCAGATCATGATATAAGTTGATAACTAAATATATTAATTCTTCCTCTAACACAGTCCTCAAATTAATTCTAAGAAACCAACGAAAATGACTACTACTACACGTTTTTAGTTGGTTTAGTAAAGAAAGACAAGTCTTTTTCTTCTAATCATATGAATAAAATTTTGCTATACCAATTCAATGTTACGATTATCACTTTGGAAAAATTGTGCAATTACCTGATGAGTATTTTAGCTTTATTCCTACACAAAAAGATTCCTCGCAATGTTACTCAAAATCAGTGCTAATGGTGAATCTCGTTTGTGCCGTCAATCAACACTATTGTTTTGTTCTTCTGTGTTTTTTCTAATAATTGGGAACTTACGTTTCAACTATTTAATATACTATCTTATATATTATAAAACAAATCTGTTTCCCCAATTTTTATATTTTACCCAATAACTAAAAACAAAATTAGTTCTCTAGTCTCGCCATTAATTAGTGTGTGTATATATATATATATATATAATCGGGCTATTACAAGATTAAGGCAGCTTACAGATGGGCATCGATTGAGGCCCAAGCATTGCCTCTAAAAGTATATTAACTTTCAAAAAATCCAACAGGCTTTGGGTAAACCTCAAAAACAAAACATGTTGGGCCATACAGATATAGAGTCCACTTAACTCCATCTTCAAGTATTGGCCCAGTTACTTTTGGCAGAAAATAGCCTATCCCTTTTGATAAACCAACAGGTCCTTTATGGACCTGAAATTGTTGGGCCATACAATTGTTGAGTCCAATTGTCTCTAAAGTTTCTGGCACAGGCCCAGTGGCGTTTTTCTTTGCAACAAATGGAAACCAACTCCTGAATTTCATATTAAAGATCTAAAATACTGGAAATGAACCCAGCAACACAAAATGATCATATTACAACCCAAATCCTAATAAAAGATACAATTAAATACATGAATAAGAAATTTAAATTTGACTATACATATTACTAATCAGAACATGATTCACAAGATCACAACTAATGCCGATTTGAATCCGTGTCCAACTACACTAATCTTTCAATGAAAATGGCTTTCCTTAGCCATACACTTTCATTTCTCCAACAAATTTTCAATTTACAAAGACGCAAACAACAACAAACCAACAGACAAACAACAATTTAAATAAGTTTAACCCTGTGAGATCATTTTAAACACGAGCCATTGTTTTAGAAGATGAATCACTGTCAACCATAAGTGTTAACTCATTCAAAAGCTACTGAACAACATCAGACATTAAACAGAAAACAGAAGTTCAAGCAGATTTAGAGATTAACAGACCGGATCTAGGAAAAACAAGCACAAACTTAATATGAACAAATCAGATTTCATTAATAAACATCAAAATAAAGGATAGCAGATAGTGTTCACATACCTAATAGCATAAAAACAGATGATGATGACCAAGGTCTGAAAATGCAAGAAATGAGCTCAAGCTACTTGTTACAGCAGGTAACAACAATTTTCAGAAAAAGCTTGATCAACTTTGAAATTCCAGAAGTTGTAGGAATCAACAGTAAATGAACAGCATTTCGAAATCCACTTTTATTTATTTATTTTTCTACTATTTTTTAGGCTCTCTGGAATTACAGATCTAAGATGGTAATTACTAAGCTATTGGGTGTGTTTTCAGCTTGTTTCATATGTGTGAGTGTGTGTGAGGAATGTGAGAGCAAAAGTATGTAGAGTGGGGTCTGTGAATTGACATGATGCAAATTGTGTGTATTAGATGAGAGAATGAGTGAGGATAGAAGAAATGAATGAGAAATGTGTTACAAGTCCAGAACTAGTGTGGTTCTTTTGGACATAAGAGATCAAAATAGATGAAAGAATAATTGGTAACCTTTTTATATATAACGACATTTTAAAGGGCGTTATACTTTAACGTCAGTTTTATCCTTTAAGATATAGCGTTTTAAGGCATAACGCTTTAAACAAATGCGCTATGCATCTGCCTCTTTTGTTCATTTTCATTATTTATTGATCTCACTTTTTATCCTTCTCTTTCTTTTCAATTTCCTTCTCTATTTTCATTAGTTCTTTTCTCTCTACTTTAAAAATTACATTTTCTAAAAAACGTTTTAGAAAAAAATACTTTTGATGATAAATAATTTGTGCTAATTAATTTAAAATATCTTCTGAGCAGTAATTAGTATTTGACTTAGTTTTTAAAAGTTATTTCTAAGTGTATTATTTTTAAAATGATTTTTAAAAATATATTTTTGGGAAGATGCTACTTTTTTCTGCTTATCAAAAATTCCTTCTGCTTCTACTCAAAAGTATTTTTTTGTTCCTTCTATTTTTTTTTTGTTTCTTGGCCTTTTAGGGTGCTTATGTCCTTATATTCACCGTGTATGATATTATTTTTGATACGTTTGAATTCCTATTTGCTAGTTTCACCTCTACATGCATTGATTAGAGATAATTGCTTTAGGATTCACTCTTACTGTCTATTTGACCCTTATTCGACTTAACTAAAGATTTTACCTCTTCTATCGTCGATATTTTTCATAACTGCTTATCTTTAATTGAAATTATTATTTTCTCATCCTATAATTGTTTTGTCTTAATTAGAGTTATGATTATCTTTCGCTGCTTATCCTTACTTGAATTGTTGAATATTCCTCGTAATTGCTCAACCTCAAAAGGAGTTTAGATAACCTATATCTTAGTTGACTTGCTATTATTTGGAACTATTTGACTCGTGTTGGCTTCTTATTATTGACTTGAATATTGTGGAATCGTTGCTACATTTTTGTTTTGTTTTCCCTTGTTAAGCCGTTCTCCTTGTGCCTAGCAATCTTTACTGTGGTTATTCCTTGTGAATGAGTTCTACCGTTCTTGTGATTTAAATTCTTGAGTTGATTTGCTCGTCGTACTTTCTATTTCTGTCATTGTTGCTTTTGTACTCGTTGTGGTGATGTACGAGATTTCTGTCGTGTTATAGTTGTTATCTCTATTGTTTGCGCTGTATATTTAAATTGGGACTACGGACGTATTTCGGGAGATCCCCCAGCACTGCATATTTATTTTGGGACTACAGACGTATTCCGGAAGATCCCCCAGCACTGCATATTTAAATTGGGACTACGGACGTATTTCGGGAGATCCCCCTGTCTTACATATTTACTTTGGGACTACGCACGTATTTCGGGAAATCTCCCAGCACTGCATATTTATTTTGGGACTACGGACGTATTCCGGGAGATCTCCCCCTGTACTGCATAATTAATTCGGGACTACGGGACGATATTCCGGTAGATTTCCTCTGTCGTTATATCTGTGTTCGGAGCTGCTAATCTTCCATACTTAGGAGTCACAGGGTGACTTATACTCGAAGGATATTACTTGAAAAGTTTATATTTGAAAAGTATTTATCTTGAAGGAACTATGTTTGAAGATATTTATTTGAAAGGGATATACTTGAAAAGTATTTATCTTGAAAGAACTATGTTTGAAGGCTAATTATTTGAAAAGTTTATATTTGAAAGGTTTTATCTTGAAAGAACTATGTTTGAAAGATATTTATTTGAAGGAAGTATATTTTAAAAATAATTTCTTATTGGAAAGGATTATATTCCAAAGACCTCAATTTAAAAACTTACGGGTGAAAGTTTACACTTGAAGGATTTAACTAATTTATTGGGGTTGTTGGCTGAGACCTTATGTGAAAACTATTGCAGTTGCTGAGTTACTACTTGCCTTTACTGTATTGTGATTTTTGGATTTGGGTTGTGCTTTTGTTCATTCTTCTATGTCTTATTCTGGTGTTCCGCTGTTACTTGATGATTTTCCTTCCTTATTGCAGTTGCTATGTCATTAGCCATATCGCGGGGTCCTTAGATAGATGTCATGTTCTGTCATCCCTATACTTATGCTTGTTTAGTTTATTAGACCAGCGGATGTCTTGACTAGTCCTCGTCACTACTTCACCGAGGTTAGTCTTGATACTTACTGCGCACTGCTGTGGTATGCTCATGCTACTCTTCTGCACAATATTTATTTTTGTGCAGACCCAGGTATTTGTTCGTTAGCTAGCTGTGTGGACTGTCGCTCCGGTGACTCAAGGTAAACCTGCCGCTGCGTTCGCAGGTTTCAGAGTCACCTTCAAGTTTTCATTTTGAACTGTTTATTCTTATTTCTGGGCAATTGTATTTAGAAGTTTTCTAGCAAACACTATATAGAGCTTATGACTTGTACTACCGATTTTGGTAATTGTAAGAGATTTATATTTATTTTGTTAGATGTTAATTAAATAATGTTGTTCAATTAATGTTAGGCTTACCTAATCCTTAAGACTAGGTGCCATCACGATACAAAACAGAGGGAAAAAATTGGGTCATGACAGTTGGTATCAGAGCCCTAGATTCATAGGTGCTACGAGTCATAAGCGAGTTTAGTAGAGTCTTGCGCATTGGTACGAAGACGTCTGTACTTATCTTCGAGAGGCTACGGAACTATTAGGACAATTTCACTTCCTTCACTCCTATCGTGCGAGTTCATTGTTCTTGAAGTTTGAAATTTACCATTTCATTCTCTCACAAATGGTGAGGGCATGGGCTGTGGTTCTTGATGATGTTACCCCCGGAGTAGATGCCGCTATGGTCAGAGGCAGAGGCCGACGAGGAGCACATTCCGCAGCTAGGGCACCTACCGGAGAAGCAGTTGGGGAGCCGCCAGTAGTTTTAGTTGGGGGCAAGTACCGGAGGCGCCTACTCTTACCCCCGGACTTGAGGAGACTTTAGCACAGTTCCTGAGCATGTTTGGTATATTGGCTCAGGTGGGGATATTCCGGTTGCACTAGTTACTTCACAGACCGGGGGGGAGCCCAGACTCCCGCCGCCCACACTCCAGAGCAGCGAGTTCATGTTTGTCAGGTTCCAGGTGTCGTGGTAACACATGCCGTGGTTCCAGTTTAGCTTATGGTCAGAGCAGCGGCATCCGAGGAAGGGCAGCTTAGATTTGCAAGGTTCAAGAGATATAACCCTCATACATTCAGTGGTTTGGCTTCAGAGAGTGCATAGGGTTTTTCTAGAGGAGTGCCATAACATCCTTCGCACTATGGATATTGTTGAGATGAGTGGGGTTGCTTTTACTACGTTCACGCTTAAGAGCGTCTTATCAGTGATGGAGGGCATATGAGATGGGTAGCCCAGTCGAGTTAGCTTCACTTACATGGGTTCAATTTTCAGAGATGTTCCTGAGAGAGTTTGTACCTCAGTCCCTTCGAGATGCATGGCGCGCGGAGTTTGAGCAGCTGCGCCAGGGCACTATGTCAGTGTCAAAGTATGCCGTGAGATTCAGTGATTTGGCTAGGCATGTACCTGCTTTGGTCGCTACAGTTAGAGAGTGTGTCCGTAGATTCATTGAGGGACTCAGGCATGATATTCAGTTCAGTATGTCTCGGGAGTTAGAGTCAGATATTTCGTTTCAGCAGGTGGTAGGGATCGCTCGCCGTGTAGAGGACATGCAGGGCCATGACAGAGAGTATATGCGAGATTAGGAGAGAAAGGACAGGGAGGTGAGGAGGCCTCATAGGCCTGAGAGATCTACTGGTCCTTATTTTGGAGGCAGGGTACAACATGGTAGAGTTTTTGTGGGTCATCTAGTTCGGTTTGCACTTCAGGCTTCGCACAGTGTGTCAGGTGCTCATGGGTCTCAGAGTACCCGTATCGCATAGTTCCCACAGCCACGTCAGCATAGAGGTTGCTTCGAGTGTGGAAATGCCAGCCACAGGGTGAGAGATTATCCTAGACTCCGGACAGGTGTGTCACAACAGAGTATTCAGGTGAGTAGAGGGCACCCAAGAGGGGAAGGCTCGACCCGTTGATGTGTTTCACATAATAAGCTTGAGGCCACTGCGCTAGATGATGTCATACAAGTATGCTTTTGATTTGTTACAAAGGGGCACCATTCGTATCTTGATTCGGTTCTGCTTATCGGGGCGAGTTCCCCTATTTGTTGTCCCACCTATGGGTAAGTTCATGGCTTAGTATTATGTTTAGGTATTTATCCCTATTGGGAGACTCTATGAGTGGTAGCCCGTGTCTATCGTTTGTTTCTATTCATTATCGAAAGTTTCGAGACTAGAAGTGAATTTATGTTGTCCATTATGGCAGGTTTGATGTGATTCCTGAGTAAATTGGTTACGATTTGGTATTTGATACTCTACTGGGGTGAGGGTTTAGTCAGTGTTGTGATTTTATTGGTAGAATTGAATTAGTGGAATATTTTGCATTGGTATGATATGTATTCGACTTGTGATTCAGAGTTGAGGGTGAGACCCTCGTGATTCCATATGATTTGATATGTTTGAACCGAGCTGAGTACCGCGGTGGAAGTTATATCAGGATGGGACCCTTCTGATTGTTCATATGCTTTAATTCTTTCCTTGTTATATTGATTTGTAGGTTAGTATTGATAGAGAGTTGTGCCTGTCGGGCTTGTTTGGTAGTTTCCTTATGTGTTTCTCTTTTCATATTCAGTCAATTTCGTTCGGTGCTTCTTGAGTTTTAGCTTGCGGGGTGTGTGCCTGGTGGTGTTAGTTGTGACTTGTTGATTCAGGCGTATAGTTAAGAGGTCTTCGTGTTTCTTGCATCGTCGTCAGTGTTGTGGAGGTTTGAACAGGGTTCTAACGGATATAAGGCTAATTGTCGGTGATGGTTTTGATTACGGGCAACTATTGTGATCAGAAATGTTATTATGGGCCTATGTATGGTGTGCCTTTTTGTGTGGTCGTACCTTATGGGTGTATGCATGAGTTGTTACAGCTGTTTGAGACTGATATCAATTATGGATTTAGAATTGGGTCTTTTGAAGATACATGGAAGGTGAGAATTTTGACTCTAAGGCTTATCGGTATTGATAGAAAGGAGAAATTACAGTTGGGATGATGTCGTTAGGCTTATGTGGATTGGGGTGACGTGGGGTCCTCCGCGGGTGTATATTGAATATATGCTTTTAGTGATTGAAGACTTCGAGGCGATTCTTAGCACGTTCGAGGATGAACGTTTATTTTAGAGGGGAAGGATGTAACGACCCGGCCGGTCGTTTTGAGAATTTAAATACCGTCCTGCGGAATAAGGCCCTGAGCAGCTTCGTATTATGTGCCTTGACTTACGTGTGTGGTTGAATTCAATTACCGGGTGATTCGAAGTGATTTGGGACACTTAGTCCTTAAAACGGAAGCTTAAGTCTTGGAATTTTGACCGTAGTCGGAACTGTGTGAAGACGACTACGGAATGGAATTTCGTCGGTTTCGTTAGCTCCGTTGGGTGATTTTGGACTTGGGGGCATGTCCGGATTGTATTTTGGAGGTCTGTAGCTCATTTAGGCTTGAGATGGTGGAAGTCGAATTTTGGGAGATTTTGACTGGTAGTGGACTTTTTGATATCGGGGTCACAATGCGATTCCGAAATGTGGAGTAGGTCCGAAATGTTGAATATGATTTGTGTGCAAAATTTGAGATCATTCAGACGTGGTTTGATAGGTTTCGACATCGGTTGTAGGAATTTGAAGTTTCAAGTTCTTCAAGTTTGAATTGGAGGGCGATTCATGATTTTTAGCGTTAGTTGATGTGATTTGAGGGCTCGACTAAGTTCTTATGGTGTTTTAGGATTGGTTGGTATGTTTGGTTGAGGTCCCGGGGGACTCGGGTGAGTTTCGAGTGCTTAACGGATCAAAAGTTGGATTTGAGTTGCTGCTGAAGTCTTCAGGCATCTATCATTTTCGGACCTGCAGTAGAGAGACCGCATGTGCGTGATCGCACGTGCGGGGAGGCAAGCGCAAACGTGGAAGAATGGAGGAGTGCCAGGGGTCGCAGGTGCGAGGTGAATCCCGCATCTGCGATGCCCGCATATGCATTAGGGTCATCGCAGGTGCATAAGGTCCGCAGAAGCGGAAGGGATTTCCGCAGGCGTGCATGCGCAGGTGCGGCCCTTTCATCGCAGGTGCGAAGGCAGAGGGGGTAAGTGATTTGCACAGATGTGCACTTTTTGTCCACACAAGCGCACCCACAGGTGCGAGCCCAGGCTCCGCAGGTGCGGAAATACCTGGGCAGTGGGTAAAACCGAAGGGCTTCACAATTTTTATCATTTTTTGGACTTTGCAACTCGGTGTAGGGCAAGTTGTGAGAGCAGTTTTGAGAGATTGCTTGAGGTAAGTCCCTTGTGCTTATTTTTGATCATTAATCAAGCTTCCCCATGTATTTTCCCACCTAGTTAGTGTGTATTTAAGGTGGAAATGGGAAGTTAGAGGCTATGGCTTTGGGGAGTTGGATTGTGGATTTGGAGGACCATTTGGTGTCGGATTTTAGTAAATTTGATATGGTTAGACCTGTGAGTGAATAGGCTTTCGGATTTTGTGACTTTTACCCGATTCCGAGACGTGGGCCCGTGTCGACCTTTTTGGGCAAATTTCAGAATTTTTGTTAAAGTATTGATTTAATTAATTAGATGAGTCTATTATGATTGTAATTATGATATGTAATTGCTTTTGGCTAGATTTTGGCCATTCAGAGCCGGATATTCGTGGAAAGGGTATTCTGACGGATTGATTGAGGTTGACTCGAGGTAAGTATCTTGCCTAACCTTGTGTGGGGGAACTACACCTTAGAATTTGAGTTATCTATGTTGATTGTAGTCTATGTACGCGAGGTGACGAGTGCGTGCTCGGACTTATTTGTGGAAAGTTGGCCTTTTAGGGTTCTTATGTCCTTATATTCACCGTGTATAATGTTGTTTTTGATACGTTTGAATTCCTATTTGCTAGTTTTACCTCTACATGCTTTGATTAGAGATAATTGCTTTAGGATTCACTCTTACTGTCTATTTGACACTTATTCGACTTAACCAAAGATTTTACCTCTTCTATCACCGTGCTATTTTTTTCATAACTACTTATCTTTAATTGAAATCATTATTTTCTCATCCTATAATTGTTTAGTCTTAATTGGAGTTATGATTATCGTCCGCTGCTTATCCTTACTTGAATTGTTGAATATTACTCGTAATTGCTCAACCTCAAAAGGAGTTTAGATAACCTATATCTTAGTTGACTTGCCATTATTTTGAACTATTTGACTCGTGTTGGCTTCTTATTGTTGACTTGAATATTGTGGAATCGTTGCTACATTTTTGTTTTGTTTTCCCTTGTTAAGCTGTTCTCCTTGTGCCTAGCAGTTTTTACTGTGGTTATTCCTTGTGAATGAGTTCTACCGTTCTTGTGATTTAAATTCTTGAGTTGATTTGCTCGTCGTACTTTGCATTTCTTTCATTGTTGCTTTTGTACTCGTTGTGGTGATGTACGAGGTTTCTGTCATGTTATAGTTGTTATCTCTGTTGTTTGCGCTGCATATTTAAATTGGGACTACAGACGTATTCCGGGAGATCCCCCAGCACTGCATATTTATTTTGAGACTACGGACGTATTTTGGGAGATCCCCCAACACTGCATATTTAAATTGGGACTACAGACGTATTTCGGGAGATCTCCCTGTCTTGCATATTTACTTTGGGACTACGGACGTATTCCGGAAGATCCCCTAGCACTGCATATTTATTTTGGGACTGCGGACGTATTCCGGGAGATCCCCCATGTACTGCATAATTAATTCGGGACTACGGGACAGTATCCCGGTAGATTTCCCCTATGGTTATATCTGTGTTCAGAGCTTCTAATCTTCCATGCTTAGGTGTCACATGGTGACTTATACTCGAAGGATATTACTTGAAAAGTTTATATTTGAAAAATATTTATGTTGAAGGAACTATGTTTGAAGATATTTATTTGAAAGGGGTATACTTGAAAAGTATTTATCTTCAAAGAACTATGTTTGAAGGCTAATTATTTGAAAAGTTTATATTTGAAAGGTTTTATCTTGAAAGAACTATGTTTGAAGGCTAATTATTTGAAAAGTTTATATTTGAAAGGTTTTATCTTGAAAGAACTATGTTTGAAAGATATTTATTTGAAGGAAGTATATTTCAAAAATAATTTCTTATTGGAAAGGATTATATTCCAAAGACCGCAATTAAAAAACTTACGGGTGAAAGTTTACACTTGAAAGATTTGACTAATTTATTGTGTTGTTGGCTGAGACCTGATGTGAAAACTATTGCAGCTGCTGAGTTACTACTTGCCTTTACTGTATTGTAATTTTTGGATTTGGGTTGTGTTTTCGTTCATTCTTCTGTGTCTTATTCTGGTGTTCCACTGTTACTTGCTATTTTTCCTTCCTTATTGCAGTTGCTATGTCGTTAGCCATATCACGAGGTCCTTAGATAGATGTCATGTTCTGTCATCCCTATACTTATGCTTGTTCAGTTTAGTAGACCAATGGGTGTCTTGACTAGTCCTCGTCACTACTTCACCGAGGTTAGTCTTGATACTTACTGGGCACCACTGTGGTGTGCTCATGCTATTCTTCTGCACAATATATTTTTTGTGCAGACCCAGGTATTTGTTCGTTAGTTAGCTGCGTGGACTGTCGCTCCGGAGACTCAAGGTAAACCTGCCGCTGCGTTCGCAAGTTTCGGAGTCACCTTCAAGTTTTCGTTTTGCACTGTTTATTCTTATTTTTGGACAGTTGTATTTAGAAGTTTTCTAGCTAACATTATGTAGAGCTTATGACTTGTACTACCGGTTTTGGGAATTGTACGAGATTTCTATTTATTTTGTTAGATGTTAATTAAATAATATTGTTTCAATTAATGTTAGGCTTACCTAGTCCCTAAGACTAGGTGCCATCACGATACCAAACGGAGGAAAAAAATTGGGTTGTGACAGTTGGTATCAGAGCCTTAGGTTTATTGGTGCTACGAGTCATAAGCAAGTTTAGTAGAGTCTTGCGGATCGGTACGTAGATGTATGTACTTATCTTCGAGAGGCTACAGAACTATTAGGACCATTTCACTTCCTTCATTCTTATTGTGCGAGTTCATTGATCTTGAAGTTTGAAATTTACCATTCCATTCTCTCACAAATGGTGAGGACATGAGACGCGGTTCTTGATGATGTTACCCCCGGAGTAGATGCCGCTATGGTCAGAGGCAGAGGCCGACGAGGAGCACGTGCCGCAGGTAGGGCACCTACCAGAGAAGCAGTTGGGGAGCTACCAGTAGTTCCAGTTGGGGGCAAGTACCGGAGGCGCCTGCTATTACCCCTGTACTTCGGGAGACACTTTTGCTTTGCCTCAGCACTCCAAAATGTGCCCCCTCCCCCCACGCTTCCAAAGTTCTAGAATAACATCAGAGTGCCGAAATTCCCATACTCGCTCAAAACTCACCCCGAAATACACCTGAGCAACTTGGGACCCCGTCTGAATGTACCAACAAGTCCTAAAACACGATACAAACTTAGTTGAGCTCTCAAATCACATCAAACAATATCAGAAACACAAATCACACTCCAATTCAAGCCTAATGAAAAGTAACAAATTCCAACTTCTACATTCAATGCCGAAAGCTATCAAATCAAGTCTGATTGACCTTAAATTTTTCACACAAGTCATAAATGACATAACGAAACTATTCCAAATTTCCAGAATTGGATTCCGATCCCGATATCAAAAAAGTCAACTCCCCGGTCAAACTTCCAAACTTAAATTTCTATTTTAGCCATTTCGAGCCCAATTTAACTACGGACTTCCAAATAATTTTTCGGACATGCTCCTAAGTCCAAAATCACCATATAGAGCTATTGGAATCATCAAAACTCTATTCTGGATTTGTTTATATGTAAGTCAACATATGATCAACCTTTTCAACTTAAGATTTAAACCTTGAATTTCATTCTTCCAAACTAACTCTGTAATACCTGAAAACCAAAACCGACAATTTGCACAAGTCATAATACATCGCATGAAGCTATTCGAGACTTCAAATAGTAGAAAGGAGCGTAAATGCCCAAAACGACCTATAACAACTTCTTTGCTACCCATGAAGCCACCCTTGCAGTGATCTTGGAAATTAATGGTTGCCATTCTACCATCTTCAGCTTTCTTGTAGCTAGTGGAATCCATAAATACCTAAAAGGTAATTCCCCTTGCCCATATCCCAATAGTTGCTGAATATCATGTTTGACAAGATCTCAGACTCCACCAAAATAGATAGCACTCTTTGACATGTTAGCTTGTAAACCTGAAGCATCTGTGAAATTGCCAAATGTTTTGTGTAGTAGACCTATAGAAGTTAGATCTCCTTTGGCAAACATTAGTAGGTCATCCGCAAAACTCAAATGAGTGATATTCATTTCTGAACACTTAGGATGATACTTGAATTGCTTATTATCCCTCAGTTCACTAAGATTTCTTCTTAAGTACTCCATGACTATGAAAAATAAAAAGGGTGACATAGGGCCCCCTTGCCCGAGTCCTCTTGCAGCATCAAATGGTTTCGTTGGTTCTTCATTGATTACTGTGGAGTAATTAATAGTTGACACATATTCCATCACCCATCTAACAAATTTTGGAGGAAAATATATCTCTTCCAGCATCTGCTTCAGGTACCTCCAATCTATTGTGTCATATGCTCTCTGAATATCTACCTTGATCATGCATCTTGGTGAGATGTATTTCCTTGTGTATGCCTTTACCAATTCATGTGCCAAGATCACATTGTCTACAACTTTTCTCCCGGGAATGAATCCAACTTGTATTTCTATGATGATGCTAGTTATAACCTTTCGTATTCTTCCTTCCAGGACTTTAGCAATGATTTTATAGAGAACAGTACAGTAGGCAATGGACCTATACTCTTTGATTATAGCAGGGTTAACTACTTTTGGATTCAAAGTAACTGTTGTACAATTGATGCCTCTAAACATAGTACATGTTGTAAAGAACTACTTTAATGCTTCTATAACTTCATGTTTGATAGTTGGCCATGATTGTTTATAGAATACTGCATTATATCCATCCACCCCTGGGGTTTTTTCATCTCCTATGGAGCATAATCCTTCATAAATTTCTTGTTCTGTTACTGTTTCACATAGCTGAAGTTGCTGGGCATGATTCAGCCTTTTACCTCTTCTCGTGATCTACTTATTTACTGCAGTCACACTGAGAATTGTTGTGCCCATGAGTGACTTGTAAAACTGAGTAATCTCTTCCCTTATAGCTGTTGAATCAGTCAATCTCCTTCCATCTAGAGAATCAATATCTGTGATTTGTTTTATCTGTTTCCTATCCCTCATGACTCCTGAGAAATAACTAGTGTTAGAATCTCCAAGTTTATCCACATTTCCCCAGACTTCTGTTGCATAATACTTTCTTCAATCAAGGACCACTTTTCAAGTTGACATATTATACTCTTCTCTTCTGATGCAAATGCATCTATGTAATGTGCACTTATCTTGGTTTGGATCTCTTGCAGGTCTTACCTGCTTGTTCAATTTGCATTGCAATATCCTTGAACTCAGTTTCATTTAGAATCTTTAGATTTCCTCTAAGATATTTCTGCTTCAGCCAATATTTCTCATTGTATCTAAATGCAAGCTTTGTGTCAAACAATCCTCCACTATCTTAAGAAAGATCTCATGTGTTTACCAAACATTAAAGAATTTGAATGGTGGCTTGATCTTTGGCTCCCTCAGGTTAGTATTTATCATCATAGGGTTGTGATCTGAAATATGAGGTAGTCTGTACTCAATAATGAGATGTCCAAACTGCATCATCCAGACTGCATTTTCCATTGAGCTATTTTGCTACTAATTCTGCCTGCATTATGTTCCTTGACTCTTGTTTCCACTAATCCAACTAACTTTACTTTATTCTCTTTAAGGTATGTAGCAATTTCCTTTTGTTTATACCATTTATTTAGCCCCTCACATTCCATGCTAGCCAAGACATTATTAATGACTGTCACGACCTGAAATTCTCACTTTCGGGACCGTGATGTTGCCTAACATTTCACGTGCTAGGCAAGCCAACGTTAAAATAATCATAACTATTTTTAAACAAATTAAATTAAACGGAAGTCAATTACTGAAATAAAGTGCGGAAGACCATAACTACCGAATCATCAAAATACATCCCCGAATCTAGTGTCACAAGTGCACGAGACTAGAACAATACATATAAAGGTCTGAATTAAATTCAAGATGTGTGAAAGATAATACACAACTAAGATAAGATAGAAGGGGACTTCAGAACTGCGGACGCTGTGTAGTGATACCTCAAGTCTCCTCTGGGTAGCTGAATTCGAGCAAGTCTATCGTACGCCGCTGGGACCAACTCCAAAATCTACACAAGAAGTGCAGAGTGTAGTATGAGTACAACCGACCCCACGTACTCCGTAAGTGTCGAGCCTAACCTCGACGACGTAGTGACGAGGCTATGACAAGGTACATATGTAAACAACATCTACAAGTATATACAAATACGAAGCAACAATAACACAATAAATAATAATTTATAAATTTGGGAGGGAACATGCGAAGGGGAATAATATAATAATTTCAGCAGGAGAAGTGTCACGTAGTAGCCAATTAATTCATCAACAATAAAATGAGCAGCGAATAATATAAAAATAGCACGACACCAACCATCTTGCATCAATACTGCACAAATCCCAATGTGAGATGCATCACAATACATCATATAAGATCCTGAACCTGTGGGTAATACCAACACTGGCGCCGTAGTCAAAGTAGTCTTGAGCTTCTGAAAGCTCGACTCACACTCATCTGACCAACTGAATGGGGCACCCTTGTGGGTTAATTGGTCAGTGGGGATGCTATGGATGAAAACCCCTCCACAAACCGGCGATAATAACCTACCAAACCCAGGAAACTTCGGATCTCTATAGCTGAAGTAGGTCTAGGCCAATTTTGAACTGCCTCAATCTTCGTAGGATCCACTTTTATGCCTTCTGCCGATACAACATGCCCCCAAAAGGCAACCGAGTCTAACCAAAATTCAAATTTTGAGAATTTGGCATATAATTGATTATTTTTCTAAGTCTGAAGCACAATTCGAAGACGTTGCTTATGCTCCTCTCGACTGCTGGAGTAAATCAAGATATCATCAACGAATACAACCACAAAAGAATCCAAATAGGGTTTGAATACCCGGTTCATTAAATCCATAAATGCTGTTGGGGTATTTGTTAGCCCAAATGACATCACTAGGAATTCTTAATGCCCATACCAAGT
Source organism: Nicotiana otophora (assembly GCA_000715115.1). Classification (NCBI taxonomy): domain Eukaryota; kingdom Viridiplantae; phylum Streptophyta; class Magnoliopsida; order Solanales; family Solanaceae; genus Nicotiana; species Nicotiana otophora. Next base: position 53,390 of record AWOL01S0010090.1, read on the forward strand.
CCGAAAATCTGTCTTAGGGACATCGGATGCCCTAATGTTCAACTGATGATAACTAGACCTCAAATCAATCTTTGAAAATACCTTGGCACCCTGAAGCTGATCGAATAAGTCCTCAATTCTTAGCAACGGATGCTTGTTCTTGATAGTGACCTTGTTCAACTACCGATAATCTATACATATTCTCATCGACCCATATTTTTGCTTCACGAATAACACAGGCGCACCCCAGGGCGAAACACTTGGTCTAAAGAAGCCCTTATCAAGCAATTCTTGTAATGTTCTTTTAATTCCTTCAACTCCGGCGGGGCCATACGGTATAGTGGAATAGAAATGGACTAGGTGCCCGGAGCCAAATCAATACAGAAGTCAATATCTCTGTCGGGTGGCATCCCCGGTAAAATCTGCAGGAAATACATTTGGAAACTCACGAACAACTGTGACTGAATCCATAGAAGGAACATCCGCACTATAATCACGAACATGAGCCAAATAAGCTTAGACAACCCTTCTCAACCATACGCCGAGCCTTCATATAAGAGATAACCATTATGGTAGAATGGCCAGGAATCCCTTTCCACTCTAATTGAGGTAACCCCGGTATGGCCAATGTCACCATTTTGGCGTGACAATCCAATATAGCAAGATAAGGTGACAGCCAATCCATTCCCAATATAACAACATAATCTACTATATCAAGAAGTAGGAGATCCACTTTGGTCTCAAGACTCCTAATAGTAACCATACACGAATAATAGACATGATCTACCAAAATAGAATCTCACACCGGTGTGGACACACACACATAAGCACTCAGAGAATCACGAGGCACAACCAGATACGAAGCAAAATAGGAGGACACATAGGAATAAGTAGATCCTAGATCAAATAGAACTAAATCATCTCTATGGCAAACTGGAACAATACCTGTGATCCCGGCATCGGATGACTCGGCCTCAAGCCTAGTTGGAAAAGCATAAAATCAGGGTTAGGCCCTGCCCCTTTGAACCGCATCCCTGGAATGACCTCTAATAGGCTGGCCTCCACCTCTAACAACCTGACTTCNCATAAGAACTCAGAGAATCACGAGGCACAACCAGATACGAAGCAAAATAGGAGGACACATAGGAATAAGTAGATCCTGGATCAAATAGAACTGAAGCATCTCTATGGCAAACTGGAACAATACCTGTGATCCCGGCATCGGATGACTCGGTCTCAAGCCTAGCTGGAAAAGCATAAAATCAGGGTTAGGCCCCACCCCTTTGAATCGCGTCCCTGGAATGACCTCTAATAGGCTGGCCTCCACCTCTAACAACCTGACCTCCACCTCTAGCTGTCTGACCCCTACCCCTAGCTGGCTGGGTGGGTGGCAGAGCAGCTGGTGCTGGAATCATAACACGATAACCCTGCTGCTGTATGCTGCCCTGAGACCTGGGGCAAAATCTAGCATTGTGCCTAGAATCTCCACAAGTATAACAGGACCTCGGCTGCTGTGACTGATGACCCTGTCGACCTGAGTAACCACTCTGAAAACTTAGGATCGGGGCTGCACTAATGGGAGCTGGTGGTGCACTGTAGGCTAGCTGGTCAGAATGAGACATATGAGGGCCGCGACCACCTGAAGCACTGTAGGATGCCTGGAGCGCTAAATGAAACGGCCTGGGAGGATGACCGATACCAAAATTACCCCTGCCTCCAAACGAGGCACCACTGAACCCACCGAACTGACGAGGCCTCTTATCTGACCCTTGTCCTCTCTCCTGTGCAAGAACAATCTCGATCCTCCTAGCAACATTAGCAGTCGCATGAAAGGAAATCTCACTTCCGGTCTCCTTGGCCATCTGAAGCCTGATAGGGTGAGTGAGTCCATCAATAAACCTTCTCATTCTCACTCCCTCAGTAGGAAGTAAAAGGAGAGCATGACGGGATAGATCCATAAAACGGGTCTCATACTGAGTAACAATCATACTGCCCTGCTGGAGACGCTTAAATTTCCTGCGGTAATCCTTCTCAATGTGATAGGAAGGAACTTCTCTAAATATAGCCGTGAGAACTGCTCCCAAGTTAATGCAGGCGACCCAGCTGGTCTGATCAATATATAATCTCTCCATCACCTCTTGGAGGAACCCATCATCTGAAATGCAGCAAAATCGACCCCATTGGTCTCGACTATACCCATGTTCCGCAATACCTCATGGCAGCGGTCAAGATAATCATGTGGGTACTCAGAAGGTGTACTACTGAAGTGAACTAGAAATAGCTTAGTAAACTTGTTCAACCTCAATAAAGCCTCATAAGACATGGTGGGTCTATCATCGGCCTGTGCTGTAACAACTAGCTGAGCTACCCCAACTAGCAGGGCTGCTGGAGCCTGATTCTGGGGAGCCATCTACTCCGGAGCGAGAGTCGTGGGAGTCTGTGCTCCTCCCCCAGGCTGTGAGATGGTTGGTGCCACTGGAAATGTACCATTCTGGGTCACGCCCTCTATAAGACTCACCAAACAGACTAGAGCGTCCTGAAGCACTGGAGTAGCTATGAATCCTTCCGGGACCTGAACTGGTCCAACGGGTTCAGTCTAAACTGGAACCTCATCCTGAAGATCCACCTAGGGCTCCACTGCGTGTGCTGCTGCTCGAGCTCTAGCTTGAGCTCTACCTTTGCCTCAGCCTCGACCTCTACCCCTGGTCATAGTTGCCACCTGGGGCTCTAGCCCCTATCCGTCGGTAGATGTATTACGTGTTCTCGCCATCTGCAAGAGAAAAAGAATAGAATGGTTCAATCATCGATGATAGAATAAAATCACACGACTGAATAAGAAAGCTAAACTTCATAGCCTCTAGAAGATAAGTACNCTGTCCTCTCTCCTATGCAAGAACAATCTCGATCCTCCTAGCAACATTAGCAGCCGCATGAAAGGAAATCGCACTTCCGGTCTCCTTGGCCATCTGAAGCCTGATAGGGTAAGTGAGTCCATCAATAAACCTTCTCACTCTCACTCCCTCAGTAGGAAGTAAAAGGAGAGCATGACGGGCTAGATCCATAAAACGGGTCTCGTACTGAGTAACAATCATACTGCCCTGCTGGAGACACTTAAATTTCCTACGGTAATCCTCTCTAAATGTGATAGGGAGGAACTTCTCTAAATATAGCCGTGAGAACTGCTCCTAAGTCAATGCAGGCGACCCAGCTGGTCTGGTCAATATATAATCTCTCCATCACCTCTTGGCGGAACCCGTCATATGAAATACAGCAAAATCGACCCCATTGGTCTCGACTATACCCATGTTCCGCAACATCTCATGGCAGCAGTCAAGATAATCAAGTGGGTCCTCAGAAGGTGTACCATTGAAGTGAACTGGAAATAGCTTAGTAAACTTGTCCAACCTCAATAAAGCCTCATAAGACATGGTGAGTCTATCATCGACCTGTGCTGCAACAACTAGCTGAGCTACCCCAACTTGCAGGGCTGCTGGAGCCTGATTCTGGGGAGCCATCTACTCCGGAGCGAGAGTCGTGGGAGTCTGTGCTCCTCCCCTAGGCTGTGAGACGGTTGGTGCCACTGGAAATGTACCATTCTGGGTCACGCCCTCCATAAGACTTACCAAATGGACTAGAGCATCCTGAAGCACTGGAGTAGCTATGAATCCTTCCGGGACCTGAACTGGTCCAACGGGTTCAGTCTAAATTGGAACCTCATCCCGAAGATCCACCTAGGGCTCCACTGTGGGTGCTGCTGCTCGAGCTCTAGCTTGAGCTCTACCTCTGCCTTAGCCTCGACCTCTACCCCTGGCCATAGTTGCCACCTGGGGCTCTGTCCCCTGTCCGTCGGTAGATGTATTACGTGTTCTCGCCATCTGCAAGAGAATAAGAATAGAATGGTTCAATCATCGATGATAGAATAAAATCACACGACTGAATAAGAAAGAAGTGATATTTTTCCTAAACTTCATAGCCTCTAGAAGATAAGTACAGATGTCTCCATGCCGATCTTTCAGACTCTACTAAGCTTGCTTATGACTTGTGAGACCTAAGTAACCTAGTGCTCTGATACCAACTTGTCACGACCTGAAATTCCTACCTTTGGGACCATGATGGCGTCTAATATTTCACTTGCTAGGCAAGACAACGTTAGAATAATCTTAACCATTTTTAAACAAATTAAATTAAACGGAAGTCAATTACTAAAATAAAGTGCGGAAGACCATAACTACCGAATCATCAAAATATATCACCGAATCTAGTGTCACAGGTGGACGAGCTACTAGAATAATACAAATAAAGGTATGAATACAATTCAAGCTGTTTGAAAGATAATACACAGGTAAGATAATAGAAGGGGACTTCAGCACTGCGGACGCTGGGCAGTTATGCCTCAAGTCTCCTATGGGTAGCTGAATCTGAGCAAGTCTATGGTATGCCGCTGGGACCAACTCCAAAATCTGCACAAGAAGTGCAGAGTGTAGTATGAGTACAACCGACCCTATGTACTTCGTAAGTGTCAAGCCTAACCTCGACGAAGTAGTGACGAGGCTATGACAAGACACGTACGTAAACAACTTGTAATAGTATATACAAATACAAAGCAACAATAACACAATAAAGAACAATTTATAAATTTGAGAGGGAACATGCGAAGGGAATAATATAATAATTTCAGCAGGAGAAGTGTCACGTAGCAGGCAATTAATTCATCAACAATAAAATGAGCATCTAATAATATGAAAATGGCACGACACCACCCTTCGTACTTTTACTCTTATTCTTTCCATAAATTTATAAATAAATAATAAGATTGGAACGGCATCACCTTTCGTGCTTTAACTCTTTTCTGGCATGACATCACCCTTCGTGCCTTAAATCTCTTCTGGCACGGCATCACCCTTCGTGATTTAACTCTCTTCTTGTACGGCATCACCATTCGTGCTTTAACTCTCTTTGAAAATGGCACGACATCACCCTTCGTGCTTTTACACTCTTTCTCACCATGACAAGGATAATATAAATGACACAGTATTACCCTTCATGCTTTTACACTCTTCCTTATTATGAAAATAATAATATAAATTCGGAAGAGTATTTAAATACAGGGATATATACTTATCAATCAATTCAATACCAGAATACCGACCTCACCTTCCAAAATATTCAACAATAATTAAACTAGCAATAATCTCATTAAAAATGATCAAATAAACAATAATAACTTAAGCAAGAATATCTTAATTAAATAGGCAATTATTCACAATAAATAAATTCCACCCGCATGCTTTGACTCAACCACAACGCATAAATACTTGTCACCTCACATATACGTTGTACCCGCACATTAAATCACGTACTTCCTCCGTTCTAATTTCTGTGCACCTGTTTGACTGGGCACGAAGTTTAAGAAACAATGAAGACTTTTGGAATTTGTGGCCCTAAACTGGTCAAAAGGGGGTCCAGAGTATTTGTGTGGTTATAAAAGCTTCTCATTAAGGGTAAAATTGGACGTTTAAGCTAAATTATTTCCAAATTTAGAAAGGGATCATTGTTTTTGGAACAGACCAAAAAGAAAATAGGTTCACATAAATTGGAACGGAGGGAGTATCAAAAAGACAAATAAGTCATAATCCCTCATGTCAAGATTAACCACGACACTTACCTCGATTTGCAACCAACTCAAGATTCCAATACACTTTTACCTCGCGAATTAGGGTAAGAAAGCTTCAAATCTAGTCACAAACAATTCAATATACTCAACACGATTCGTAGGAATTAATTCCACATGAAATTTTTAATTTTCTGAATTAAATTTTGAAATTCATCTAAAAAATCAACAGTGGGACCTGTCACACCTCCTTTTTCCCGAGGGAATAGGGGATAAGGAGTTTTTTCAATTTAAGTGACATTATTCGAAATCGGATTATTTATTTATTCAGAGTCACCACTTGGAATAATTTATGGTGTCCGAAGTCACTGATTTATTTTAAAATCCCAAATCAAGGAAATTGACTCTATTTATGGTCCGCGAATACAGAAGACCGGGTAAGGAATTCTGTTAATTCGGGAGAAGGTGTGAGGCACTCCCGAGTTCCGTGGTTTTAGCACGGTCGCTTAACAATTAATACTTGGCCTAATTATCTATTTTTTTTATTTTACTTTTAAATTATCTGATTTATTACCTATTTTAAACCTATTGTGCATTTTACCTTTGACCGCTTTTAATTATGTATTTAAATCGATTTTTAATATTTATGGAGTTATTTCTTGAACAAGTTATGATGTCGTACACTTATCATTTGGTACACATTGCAAACCGCTCCACGTGAAATGTACCCGTGATTTACAACATATTTATTATTATTATTTGAAGTTATGGTCAAGTCGCGTGAAACGCGCACTCGAATTGGGATTTACGTATCATGACCATGCCACTGGAACCGTACCCATGACCACGATAATTTATTAATCGTGCCTAAATCAAGCTACGAAGTTTATGAATTATTTGTCTTAAACTAATTTGAGATTTGTAAAGACATAAGAGTATGTCATTGTAGAAAAGCATGAAATAGATTAAATTAATTATTCAAGAACTACAAAAGGGGGCCATTGTATGAGATTAATGGGCTTAGCAGATTTCTAGTTTTGGCCCAAAAATAAAATAACTTTCTTCATTAGCTTATAATAATGTAATGATCCGGCCGGTCATTTTGACTATTGCATTCCCATTCCCCCATTTGCTGCTCAAATTGTGAATTACTGTTGTTATTTGGCTTACCGGGGTAATTGGTTTGGGCTCGGTGAGGCTTTGAAATGATCTAGAGCGCTTAGTTCCAAGGTTTAGAATTTAAGTTGAAAAAAGGTTGACCGGATGTAACTTATGTGCAACGACCTCGGAGAAATTTTGCTAAGAAAATTAAGTTTTGGTGGTGCCGAGGTAGATCAATTAGTACAAAGATTATAGAAATTTCTCACGGCGAGCTTGCTCACCGTGGCTCGGACTGTTTTGGTTGAACAATGCACCGAAGCGTAAAGGAAACTTTTATCGAAAAATGGTCATTTCTGCGACCACTATGCGATCGCAGAATCACTCTGCGGACCGCGTAATGGTCGAAAAGTGGAACATGAGGAGGGCAAGATTTGTGGAAAATCTGCGGCGCACTATGCGACCGCAGACCTATTTTGGGGTGCATTATGCGTCCGCAGAACAAGTATGCAGACCGCATAATGACCGCAGAACAGGTCAGTAACGCCCAGCTTTGGAGGCTAAATTATGCAGCCGGTATGCGGACCGCATACCTGTTATGCGATCGCATATGCGACCGCATAACTGCATCAGAGCTTCCATTCTTTCTAATTTTTGACCCGACCCAACTTCGATTTATAGCCCTTGAAGCTCATTTTTGAGCCACAAATCTGATATTTTAGAGAGAGGTGAGAGCATTTTAGAGATATAAAGTGAAGACTTAGTGATTTATCCATCAATTCTTGTTCAAGGTTTGAAGATTTCACAAGGATCTTGCTAGGGCTTCAAAGAGGTAAGAATTGCTTTCCTTAATTCTTCAATTTCGGATTTAGAGTAAATATGGGTGATTAATAGTATGATTCTTGGGTGTAGAGTATCATTTATACATACCAATAAGGTTGTGGAAATATTGTTAAGTTCAAATGGGTAAGGATTGGGTTGAAAATGATAGAAATCTGCATAGATTTTAATTGAAGATTTGAGGGCCGAGTTAGTATCGGATTTTGGTAAAATGTATATGGTTGGATTCGTGGTTGAATGGGCGTTCATATTCTGTAACTTTTGTCGGGTTCCGAGATGTAGGCTCTACGGGCGATTTTTGAGTTAATTTCGGATTTTATTGGAAAAATTAGTATTTCCTTATGGAATTAATTACAATAATTTGTATTGACTGATTCAAATTAATTGTTACTAGATACGAGTCTTTCGGATACCAATTCTTGTGGCAAGGGCATAGCGGAATAAAGAATTACACAGGTTGAGGTAAGTAACAGTTATAAATCTGGTCCTGAGGGTATGAAACCCCGGATTTTATGTCATGTGTATTTTGGAGGTGACGCACATTCTAGGTGACGTGTGTGTGGGCGTGCACCGAAGGGACCTGTTGTTAGCTATATGCTCTCTTTGTGTTGAAGACATTTGACTGTAAATCATGATTAAAATCATGCTTAGGCTATGTGATAGTACTGTTGGGACTCACAAAGGTCGCGTACTTGTTGAATTATTTGCTAATTGTTGTCTTATACTCAGTCATGACTTTTCTTGCTTATTATACCTCAGTCTTTCTGGATATTTGTTGATATACTATGTTATCTTTGTTTGGGTTGATCTTTGTGATTTCTGAGAGCCCGAGAGACTTGAGAGGTTGAGGACTGAGTAAGGTCGAGGGCCTGCTAGTGAGTTAAGGATACTATAGCACGCGAGTTGTCCATGCATGATATTATAACACGTGAGTTGTCCGTGCAACACGTGAGTTGTCCGTGCAGATTATGGCGCTTGGGCTGTAGGAGCCCCTCCGGAGTCTGTACACACCCCCAGTGAGCGCGGGTACCCATTGAGTGTAAGTGCTGAGGCTGAGAGCTGAGTGGTTGAGTTGTTGTGATGAGCTGAGTGACTGTTGCCTGAGAGGCTGCACTTGCTTTGCATTTGTTGTTGCACTTGGTTGCTATCTGTCATTGTTGTGAAATCTTTGAAAGCATTTATGTCCGGATTACTTGAAATTGAACTGTATAAAATTGATTTGACTTAAACTGCCGGATTTGAAAGCATGTCTATTCTTTGCTGGAACTACTGAAAGTGAACAATGACTGTGTAACTCATCATTATCTTCAGTTCCTTAGTTATTACTGTTACTTACTGAGTTGGTTGTACTCATACTACACCCTGCACTTCGTGTGCAGATCCAGGTGTTCCTGAACATAGCGAGTGTTGATCATTTCATGCAGTTAATTTTCATGAGATTTTGAGGTAGCTGGCGTGTTTCACAGACCTTGTCTCTCCTTCTCTATATTTTTATTTATTGTATTTGGTCTCAGACTATTATAGACCATATTTTCTAGACTTGTACTCATATTAGATGCTCATGTACTCAGTGACACCAGGTTTTGGGGAGTGCTTGTATTGTATTTAAATGTTATATTTTCAATCTTGAGAGCAATTGTGGTTTATTGAGATTTTCGGCATGCCTAGTATTGAGATAGGCGCCATCACGACGGAAGAGATTTTGGGTCGTGACAAGTTGGTGTTAAAGCCTAGGTTACATAGGTCTCACGAGTCATGAGCAGGTTTAGTATAGTCTTGCGGATCGGTACAGAGACGTCTGTACTTATCTTCGAGAGGCTGCAGAAACTGTAGGAAAACTTCACTTTCTTGTATTCCATCGTGCGAATTTGTTGATTCCGGAAAATAAATTTCTATTAATCTATTCTCTCATAGATGGTGAGGACACGTACTACCGGATCGGACGGTCAACCACCAGTGCCACCAGTTAGGGCCGCGAGAGGCTGAGGCCGTGGTAAAGGCCGGGGTCGAGGTAAAGGTCAAGGTGTAGCTCGTACCACAGTTTGACCAGCACCTGTAGTACCACCAGTTACTCCAGCTCAGGAACATATTTCAGATATAGCTGAGTTGACAGGATCAGCTTAGGCACCAGCTGTGCCCTTTGAGATTTCAATCCTTCAGGAGACTTTGGCCCAGATATTGGCAGCTTGCACTGGTCTAGCTTAGGTGGTTTCGGCTCAGGCCGCACCTGCCACTTCTTAGGCCGGGGGAGGTACTCATACCCCCGTTGCCCGTACTCCAGACCAGGTAGTACAAGGACTTCATATACCGGGGCACTACCAACCCAGCAGGTTGTATCTGCTCAGGCCCCGGTAGTTCCTGTTATGGAATATGATGAGCAGAGAAGACTTGAGAGATTTGAGAGGCTTCGACCTCCATCTTTTAGTGGTGCTGAGTCAGAGGATGCCCAGGGTTTTCTGGATAAGTATCAGCGGATGCTTCAGACAGCGGGTGTTCTGGAGACTAGTGGGGTCTCATTCACTACTTTTCAATTTTCTGGGGCTACCTTCAGATGGTGGGAGTCTTACGAGAGGTGTAGGCCGATCGATGCAGCACCCCTTACTTAGCAGTAGTTCTCTGGTCTATTCCTGGAGAAGTTCGTACTTCAGTCCCGCAGAGAGGAATTGCGTAAGTAGTTTGAGCAGCTTCGTTAGGGTGATATGTCCGTGATGCAGTATGAGATGAGATTTTCAGAATTGGCCCGTCATGCTATATGGTTGATTCCTACAGACAAGGAAAGGATCAGGAGGTTCATAGATGGCCTCACTTTTCAACTGCGATTAATCATGACTAGAGAGAGAGTGTCTGGTGCTACTTTCAATGAGGTTGTTGACATTGCTCGTCAGATTGAGATGGTTCGCAGCCAGGAGCGAGTTGAAAGGGAAGCTAAGAGGCCTCGTGGTTCCGGTGATTTTAGTGGTGTTCCTTCAGGGGGTCAGTTTTACCGTGGTAGGGGTCATTCTTACAAACACGCTCAGGCGGGTCGTCCAGTTCATCGTGGTGCATCAGCTAGCCACTGTTCTTACAGTGCTCACTTAGGCCAGTCTTCATTCAGTGCATTACCAGTGTAGAGTTCTCATCATGTTTCGTCTGCTCAGGCTTCTACAGGTAATTCTTTGGGCTATCAGGAGCAATAGTTTCGTCAGAGGAGGGGTTGTTTTGAGTACGAAGAATTGGGTCATTTCAAGATAGATTGTCCTAGGCTGTTGAGTGGGGCTCCACAGCAGAGTTCTCGACCAACGACACCAGCACCAGTAGTTACACCACCCACCCAACCAGCTCAGGGTAGGGATCAGGCAGCTAGGGGTCGGCTCAGAGGGGGAGGCCGATCAGGTGGCGATCAGGCCTGATTCAATGCTTTTCCTGCCATGCCAGATGCTGTTACTTCAGATGCAGTAATCACAGGTATTGTTTCAGTGTGCCACAGGGAGGCTTCTATATTATTTGACCCCGGTTCTACTTATTCATATGTATCATCGTATTTTGCTCATTATCTGGATATACCCTGTGAGTCCTTAGTTTCACATGTTAGTGTATCTACACCGGTGGGTGATATTATTACTGTGGACCGTGTGTATTGGTCGTGTGTGGTAACTACTGGAGAACTGGAGACTAGGGTTGATCTGTTATTGCTCGATATGGTTGATTTTGATGTAATCCTGGGTATGGATTGGTTGTCTCCATGTCATGCTATTCTAGATTGCCATGCAAAAATCGTGATATTGACCATGCCGGGGTTGCCAAAGGTTAAGTGGAGAGGTTCTCTAGATTTTGTTCCTAGAAAGGTAATTTCTTATTTGAAAGCCCAACGTATGGTTGGGAAGGGGTGTTTGTCATACTTGGCTTTTGTGAGAGATGTTGATGTAGATACTCCTACTATTGATTCAGTACCGGTAGTGAGAGACTTTCCTGATGTATTTCCTGCAGACCTGCCGGGTATGCCGCCTGACAGGGATATTGATTTCGGTATTGACTTGGCGTAGGGGCACTCAACCCATTTCTATTCCTCCATATCGTATGGCACCGACTGAGTTAAAATAATTAAAAGAGCAACTTTAGGAACTACTTGAAAAAGGGGTTTATTAGGCCTAGTGTATCACCTTGGGGTGCATCGGTTCTGTTTGTGAAAAAGAAAGATGGTACTATGCGGATGTGCATCGATTATAAGTAGTTGAACAAAATTACAATCAAAAATAAATATCCCTTGCCACGTATTGATGATTTATTTGACCAGCTTCAGGGAGCGAGGGTGTTCTCCAAAATTGATTTGAGATCTAGGTATCACCAATTGAAAATTCGGGATTCGGATATACTGAAGGCGGCATTCAGAACTCGTTATGGCCACTATGAATTTCTTATGATGCCTTTTGGGCTAACCAATGTCCCAACAACATTTATGCATTTGATGAATAGTGTATTTCAGCCATATCTTGACTTATTTGTCGTGGTATTTAGTGATGATATCGTGGTATACTCACGTAGCCAGGAGGAGCATGCACAATACTTGGGTATTGTATTGCAGAGGTTGAGAGAGGAGAAACTTTATGCCAAATTCTCTAAGTGTGAGTTCTGGCTTAACTCGGTGGCATTCTTGGGACATATAGTGTCCGGTGAAGGAATTAAGGTGGATCCGAAGAAAATAGAGGCAGTTCAGAGTTGGCCCAGGCCATCTTCAGTTACTGAGATTCGGAGTTCTCGGCTTGGCCGGTTATTATCGTCGCTTCGTGGAGGGTTTCTCATCTATTGCATCGCATATGACTAAATTGACCCAGAAAGGTACTCAGTTCAGGTGGTCGGATGAATGTGAAAAGAGCTTTCAGAAGCTCAAGACAGCTTTGACTACAGCTCCAGTATTGGTGTTAGCCTACAGGTTCGAAGTCTTATACTGTGTATTATGATGCGTCGCGTATTGGTCTCGGCGCAGTGCTGATGCAAAATGGTAGGGTGATTGCTTATGTATCCAGACAACTAAAGGTACATGAGAAGAATTATCCAGTCCACGATCTTGAGTTAGCAGCTATTGTTA
>AWOL01S0010092.1:1069-13569 GCA_000715115.1 Nicotiana otophora
TGTTGGAAAAGAGACTAGGGAGTGGAGGCCCTATGTCTAAAATAACTTCAACTAGGGAGTGGAGACCCTATATTGGAAAATCATCAACTAGGGAGTGGAGACCCTATGTTGGAAAAGCGACTAGGGAGTGGAGACCCTATATCTAAAATAAAATCAACTAGGAAGTGGAGACCCTATGTTGGAAAAACGCAGCTAGGGATTGGAGACCCTATACTAGCATGATTTTGAACTTTTTCTTCTATTTTATTTCTTTTCATTATTTTTATTTTATTTCAGAGAATGAGTAAATGCGGGAAATAATTTTTTGGAGGAGACTTCTCTTTTAGAGTGGTTGCTGAAAAACTATTTCTAGCCTTTGCGTAATTTCTTTTTGGTTGCACCTACTTCTTGCAAGGTTGCTTTTGGATTTCACTTATTTCCTTGGAGAACCTCTGGCTTTTACAGACTTTTCCATGACGGTCAGTCACGTGGGACTTAACCTTTCTAACTTTATTTTGCCTTTGTGGGCATTTGACTTTGAATTTCCTCTTTTAACAGTTTTTGATTTTGAAGCATCTGCCACCATAGCCAGTCGGAGTCGACTTGATGCCCCTGCTGAGACTGGGTGCCTTTTTTGCATATTGGCTTGTATCAAGTGAGAACCCTGTAAATCAGTCTCGACATCCTTTCTTTGTCTTAGTTTCGAAAAAGAGGTAGGCCGAAAGGATTCAAAGAAAAGCAAACAATGGAATGGACAAATGAATTTAGACGAGAGGTATCCTTTTCGGGGAAAAGAAAGAAGGACTTATCTGGAGTGTATACGGACTTCAATGAACATAACATGCCTCATGGACTAGATGCTTGATCTGTGTAAACCGTCCAACTCTCAGAAATTCATCACAACTCTTGCCTTGAGACTGAGAAACTTTGCCCAGGACTGTGTCGATGCCAGTGACTGTGAGGATCCTCTGTTCGATCAGTGGCGCCCTTTGCGGGTTTTCACCAGCTGGCCTCTCTCATTTCTCTTCTCACTATCACTTTATAGTGCTCTTTGCGAGTTTTCACTAACAAGACTCTCTCATTTTCGTATTTCTCTGCTTACCATCGCCTTACGGTGCCCGTGAGGGTTTTCACCGATAAGACTCTCTCGTTTTATTTCTCTCATTTTGTTGTATTAGATCTGGGTAACTGTATCCTCCCATTTTGAATCTCTTTATCAATTGATCGGAAGGACTTGAAAAGGATTTGGGTAAAAAGAATTTGGATTGAATTACAACTTTGGAACCTTTCAGACAAAACCATCGCCAAACCATTATAAATTCTGCCCCATTTTCAACTTTTAGGGAATGTGGATTTTTATTTTGGTGTGACTGAACCCCAGAGAGAGGCTGCCTACGTATCCTTTCGGAATCAAGTCAAACGTAGTTCAAGGACGAGAACTTTGTTTTTGATTCTCTTTTGTTTTGGTTTTCTTTTCTGTTTTGGTTTCTTCTCATTCTTTTTCCTTTCCTTTTTTCTCTTTTTTTTTTCATTTTTCATTTCATTTTCTTTGTCTTTTCTTCCTTTTTTTTATATTTCTTTTTTCTTCTCTTTTAATTTTTTTTTTCATTCATTTTTTTAATGACTTTCGGGTTCCAATGAGGGTAATCAAATAATTGGAGCCGGCTCAAAAGGGTTTGCAAAGGGTTTAATGTTTGGATAGTGAGAAAGAAAGCCCTCTTCATCCCAACCGGAGAACATTAATGCTATATAGAGGATCCAACATAATACCTTTTGACTGCACCTTCGTTGACAGTTGTTTCAGGGATATTTTCTTCGATGTGTCCCAAGTACAACGCTCTCTTTTGGCAGTACTCTTGTTCAATGTATGGACCTTTCCAACCTGAAGCCAATTTTCCTTTAGTTGTTCCAATTGTTTTTTTTATTTCCTTAAACCTATCTTCATTGCATTATGATTCTTGATTCATTATTTCAAAGTTTGACAGCGTTTTAGGATCGGGGCATGAAGTCCACAAGCATGCCGTGTTATTGAAATCTGCATTTAACAGAATTGAAAAACGAATAAGAGAAATGACAAAATTAAGAAAAGAGACATTCCTCGACAATAAAGTATTAATTTCATTTGATTTTGTTCTTTTTTTTTATTTCAATTGATTTGTTTTTGAATTTTAAAGATAGAAGGGTTAACACCGGAAAGTAAGACAATAAAGTAAACCATCCGGATCACACCGTGAGATAATCCGGATGCAGAAAGGATAGCAAGACTGGCTACTAAGACTCTCGTTTGATAGGGAACTTTCAGTCTTGGCGACCATTTTTGGCTTTTCCTCTGTCTCGGGAAGGGCTGTAAGGGCCTTCAGTGCCGTATCAAATTTCTCATCTCTCCAATTTCTGTTTATCAAACCCTCTGAACCACTCTGAACGGCCTGTGATATGGCCTTAAAGGCAGCATGACTCAAGATTTGGTCCGTTTTTAAACCATTTTCGAACATTTCTCCAATTTTGATAGCCTCTGCGAACGGATTACCCATAGCAGACATCATGTTCTGGAAGTAGTTCGCCTTTTGGGCCTGTAGGAAGACCGTAACCATTTCTGTTTCGTCCATTGGAGGCTTTTTCCTGGCGGCTTGCTCGCGCCATATGACAACATATTCACAAAAATATTCCGTGGTTTTCTTTGTCAATCTGGACACAAAGTACTCTTTTTGGATTTTTCACTCTTGCTTTTCACTCTTTTTTTTTCACTCAGTTTATTTGATGTCAATGATCAAATCCGATGGGGATTGCCTACGTATCATGACGCCGCATGAATCAGATCTTACGTAGTTCAGGAAAGATCAGGAATAAAGTAAACAAACTAACTCTTTTTTTCTCGATTTTGAATTTTTTTTTCTTTTTTTAAATTTTCGAAAGACTTATAAAGAAGAAAGAAGTTTTTTTTGATTTCGATTTCTTTGTTTTGTTTTGTTTTTTGAGAATTTTTAAAAAGAAAGAAAATATTATTTTGGATTTTATTTTTTGATATTTTGAGAGAAAGACTTCTAAAAAAAAGCCAAAAAATATTTTTAAATTTTAAATTGATTTGTTTCTTTTTTCAAATGAAAGACTTCTATAAAGAAATATTTATTTTGGTTTTAAATTTTTTTTATTTGAAATTTGCTAAGGAAAAACTTCTAAAGAATGAATTAAAGAAATATATTTTTGGATTTCAACTTTTGTTTTTAAAATTTCCAAAAGAAAAACTTCTACAAAAGAAGGAAATTTTTTAAATTTTATGTGTCAAAGAAAAACTTATAAAGAAGGAATTAAAGGAAAATATTTTTGAATGTTTTGAAAATTGGGGCCGGAACCGATGAGGTTTGCCTACGTATCTCACATCTGGTGAGAATCAGAACCGCGTAGTTCGATCAGAAAAACATGACCTTTTCTTTTGAAAATATATGGCATATTTTGAAATAATTATTTTTTTTCCAAAATGTTGGCAAAGTTTTGAGATTTTCAATACCTGGATTTTCAGAAATCGGGTAAATTTCTCTCTCTTGCCTCACTCTTGGGTTTTCTTGATTTTCTTTCCCTATTATAGAAGACAATCAACATGCAAGCCGAAACAAATAAATGTACAAGTAGCACGTAATAATGCATCAGGATGGTCTTATGATTTGGGTACACCTGTCCTAGACGGACCCAACCCATGTGTTGAGTCCCCAAAGTTAAATGCACGTGATGCAAACAAGCATACCTACTAGGGATCTGGCATAAGGTTATGTCATTCTAAGTTTAAATCGTGGGTGTATTGTTCTAGACCTGGCTTACCTGAGCGGACAACTCGAGCTGGGGGAAGGGGGAGGCAGCGTACCGGGAATACAGAAGTTTCACCGGCTTTGCAACTTATCCGTACCTCGTTCTAAAATTAGGATTACGTCTAAGTTAAACTTGAAGATGGAAGTCTTCTTTCCTTTCTCGACGGTGAAGTAAGACCAAGCTCATGAGATTATTATCCTAGGTCAGAACAAGTTGATAGGATCCCCTTTTTTATGTCCCCATGTTCCCCCCGTGTGGCGACATGGGGGCGAAAAACGGAAAGAGAGGGATGGGTTTCTCTCGCTTTTGGCATAGCGGGCCCCTAGTGGGAGGCTCGCATGACGGGCTATTAGCTCAGTGGTAGAGCATACCCCTGATAATTGCGTCGTTGTGCCTGGGCTGTGAGGGCTCTCAGCCACATGGATAGTTCAATGTGCTCATCGGCGCCNTTCATCGGCGCCTGACCCTGACAAGATTCGTTTAGCAGGTAATGGAGATATTCTAAGCATTCCATTAGTTATATATCAATGTTTCAATAAAAATACTTGTATGCATCAAAAACTCCAGGTTCCTCGGGGTAAATGCATTAAAAAGGGACAAATTTTAGCGGATGGTGCTGCTACGGTTGGTGGCAAACTTGCTTTGGAGAAAAATCGTATTAGTAGCTCATTTGCCGTGAGAGGGTTACAATTCTGAAGATGCAGTACTTATTAGAGAGCATTTGGTATATGAAGATATTTATACTTCTTTTCACATACGGAAATATGAAATTCAGACTCATGTGACAAGCCAAGGCCCTGAAAAAGTAGCTAATGAAATACCGCATTTAGAAGCCCATTTACTCCGCAATTTAGATAAAAATAGAATTGTGATGCTGGGATCTTGGGTAGAGACGGGTGATATTTTAGTAGGTAAATTAACACCACAGGTCATGAAAGAATCGTCGTATGCCCCGGAAGATAGATTGTTACGAGCTATACTTGGTATTCAGGTATCTACTTCAAAAGAAACTTGTCTAAAATTACCTATAGGTGGCAGGGGTCGGGTTATTGATGTGAGGTGGATCCAGAAAAGGGGTGGTTCTAGTTATAATCCCGAAACGATTCGTGTATATATTTTACAGAAACGTGAAATCAAAGTAGGCGATAAAGTAGCTGGAAGACACGGAAATAAAGGTATCATTTCCAAAATTTTGCCTAGACAAGATATGCCTTATTTACAAGATGGAAGATCCGTTGATATGGTCTTTAACCCATTAGGAGTACCTTCACGAATGAATNTGATTCGTGTATATATTTTATAGAAATATGAAATCAAAATAGGCGATAAAGTAGCTGGAAGACACGGAAATAAAGGTATCATTTTTAAAATTTTTCCTAGACAAGATATGCCTTATTTATAAGATGGAAGATCCGTTGATATGGTCTTTAACCCATTAGGAGTACTTTCACGAATGAATGTAGGATAGATATTTGAATGTTCACTAGGGTTAGCAGGGAGTCTGCTAGATAGACATTATCGAATAGCACCTTTTGATGAGAGATATGAACAAGAAGCTTCGAGAAAACTTGTGTTTTTTGAATTATATGAAGCCAGTAAGCAAACAGCGAATCCATGGGTATTTGAACCCGAATATCTAGGAAAAAGCAGAATATTTGATGGAAGGATGGGGAATCCTTTTGAACAACCCGTTATAATAGGAAAGTCTTATATCTTGAAATTAATTCATCAAGTTGATGATAAACTCCATGGGCGTTCCAGTGGACATTATGCGCTTGTTACACAACAACCCTTTAGAGGAAGAGCCAAACATGGGGGACAACGGGTAGGAGAAATGGAGGTTTGGGCAAGTGCATAAATATACTCCTGAAAGATAAGTGGATATAGGAAGTTGTGTTGTTGCGATCTATCTGGCTGTAAATCTTTGGATTTCTTTCATTTGAAATTAGATTTGAACCAAAGATGGAAGATTTTGAGGGTTATCAAATGATACATAGTGCGATACAGTTAAAACAAAGTATTATAGTAAGAATAGATACCTTGGATATAGGTAAACTTCTCAACGGATTCTCTATCATTTTTTTTTTCGTTTCGTTTAATTGGTCTATGTTATAGTGTTATAGGATAATAAGATGGTTAGCAATCCTTTAGTTTTTCAACCTAATCTCTCTTTTGACTTCGGAAAAAACTTTCTTTATCAATATACTGTTTCTTCTACACACACATCTCCATAATAGAAAATGGTAATAGTTAGGATTTATTAAAAAAATCAAGAATCCATTCATGGGACAAGAAACCCTTCCCGCATCAGGCACTAATAAATTTTTAACGTCTAATTAGATCGGGAATCATTCAAATTAAGAAAAAAAGCTCGTTGCTTTTTCTTTCCCTATAATTTAATTGAAGCCGAAACCCTATCTATTTATTCATTCGACCCAACTTTATTTTGTTCCGTTCCAAGAATTCTAACACGGTTTTATACCCATCTAGGAACAATGAAATATGCTCAGAACTTTCCGCTGATATGATATGCTATTTTTGCCATTCATTCCCTTTCTGGATCAGTCATGGTCTTCCAAACTTTACCGAGAGAATGGGCGAATCCCTCACTTCATCCATATGTGTAAAAGAGACTAGCCGTACTCAAAAGCCGAGTACTCTACCGTTGAGTTAGCAACCCGAAAAAAATATCAAAAAAATTATGTAGATACAATCCGAAGAAAAAGAAATAAA
This sequence comes from Nicotiana otophora, assembly GCA_000715115.1. Lineage (NCBI taxonomy): Eukaryota > Viridiplantae > Streptophyta > Magnoliopsida > Solanales > Solanaceae > Nicotiana > Nicotiana otophora. Next base: position 7,583 of record AWOL01S0010092.1, read on the forward strand.
GAGATTAGACAAGATAACCAAAAACCATTGAAGGAATAAATCTCAAAAAGCACATTCATTTTTTCGAATTAATTTAAAACATAAAATAAAACTAAATAGATTCACTTCATTTATCACAATGAATTATTTTTGTTCGATACACTGCTGTCAATATAAATATTGAAAATAAAACAAAAGAAATTTCAATTGACAACAATAAAAAATATTTAAAAAAGGACTTGTGTTGGATTGACACTACAAATCTAATCCAAATAAAATAGATACAAAAAAGTATAGATGGGAGAATAAATTAAGTGGAAAATAAAACTACAATTTACTTAGATATATTTAATCCATAATGGATTCAATCAAGTTAAGTGAGATAAGCAAATTTGATTTCTTTTTTAGTTTTAGTCGAGTTCCAATAAAAAATGAAAAATCACCCAATTGAAGGAAATGCCCGAATTTTATATTTTGAGGATCAATAAAATAAGAGATTTTATCGTTATAGAACACAGAATTCAATGGAAGCAATGATAAAAAAATACAAATAGAAAAGGAAAGGGAGGAAATATAAAAACAATAGAAGAGAAAAGTCATACAAAGTTATATACAAATGACTACACCCTTTTTTATGTTTCCTTAATTTATTTCCTTAATTGAATTTCGGTTGACTACGATTGATTAGAACGAAGTTCCTTAAAAACCTCCGCCTTCTTTACAATACCCTGAACAGTTCCTGTAGGTTGAGCCCCTTTTTCAAGGAAATATAAAATAGCAGGAACATTTAAATAAGTTTGATTCTTTATCGGATCATAAAAACCCACTTTCCGAAGATCTTTTCCTTCTCTTCGGGATCGAACATCAATTGCAACGATTCGATAGACGGCGCATTGGGATAGATGTAGATGAACAACACCCCCCCTAGAAACGTATATGAAGCTTTCTCCTCGTACGGCTCGAGAAAAATGATTGATTCGAAGTTTTGTCTCTGTATGGAATTCTATGTAAGAAATGACAACTGGGTCCATAAAATGATCAAATCAATTAAAGATGTAAGTCGTTTTTTCTTCTTTCTTCCTGAAAATGAAAAACAAACTATTCGTACTCTCATAACTCAAGTTGGATAACTTTCAAACAATTCAAAGGAAAAGCTTTCGGCAATTTCATTTATTGAGCGGTCTTTCCTCCTTTTATGTTTGTCTCGTTTAAAATGGATTTGGATTCTTTGGTCTGATCCAACTATTAAGATAATAAAAAAGGTGTTTCCTTGTTCTGGGATCCTTTATCTTTGTTTTATTTTAAATCATTGGGTCTAGACATTACTTCAGTGCTTTTTAATCCTTTCAAAATGGCAGCAACATACCCCTTTTGCGATTTCTATGAAAGAATCCGACAGACGATGGATTCCCGCGTGAAACACTTTGGATCAAAAAAGTTTGATCAATTCCAAGAAATATTTCAATTGGAAACTTGCTCAAATTGGATTCTTTCGATTTCCATACCGAGAATATATTTACGAAGTTGTTCCAATTTTATTTTTAATTGGCATTAACCCTAGACCCTTACCCCGAGAAATAAATTAATACTTTCTACTCGAGCTCCATCATAGACTATTTACATTCCAAGACAATAAAAAGGAGTGGTTCTAGTGAAACAGAACCAATGATGTCGAGCCAAGAGCACCTTCATTCCTACATAAAATGGTGGATGTACAAATCCACAACGGATCCTGTCCTTCAAGTCGCACGTTGCTTTCTACCACATCGTTTCAAACGAAGTTTTACCATAACATTCCTCTAAGAACCGGTATGGAATTGATTCAATTATGGAATCATGAATAGTCATTGGTTGGGCTGATGTATAAACACCATAATCTATACTTTGTTCTATATCTATATACTATAGATATAGGTTACTATAGAGATAGGTGGATAAATATTTTTCTTTAGTAAGACCCCATCGCTAATATTAATTTATCTAACATATTAATTAATATTTAATATATAAATAATAATAAATAAGACGAATAAATGAGTTCTTTTTGATTCTGCATCTTCACGTGACTCAATAGGAGAAAATGACCAATTTCATTCTTCTTCAAATAGCAAAGATTCAGCTTATAAGGAATGATTAAAACTATTTATATTTCTAAATTTAGAAAGTTCCCTTTTCGATATCATTATTCGAAGAAATTTGATAGTTAAAGATCACTTTTGATCATCTTAGAAAAAAAGATAAGTCTTTCTTTTTTAATTGAATCATCAATAATTTCAATGATCTAAAGTAAATAAATATATCAAAACCAATTTTGTTTATGAGATCGATAAAAAAAGATTAATATAAGGTAAGATTTTAATTCTTATTCTTTTTATTTTTTCATCTGATTGATAAAATCCAAAGAATGGGGAGGGTTTCATATCTAGCAATTCGATCAAATAGACTGAGCAATTGNAATAAATGAGTTCTTTTTGATTCTGCATCTTCACGTGACTCAATAGGAGAGATTGACCTATTTCATACTTCTTCAAATAGCAAAGATTCAGCTTATAAGGAATGATTAAAACTATTTATATTTCTAAATTTACTAAATTTAGAAAGTTCCCTTTTCGACATCATTATTTGAAGAAAATTTGATAGTTAAAGATCACTTTTGATCATCTTAGGAAAAAAGATAAGTCTTTCTTTTTTAATTGAATCATCAACGATTTCAATGATCTAAAATAAATAAATACACCAAACAACAAATCCAATTTTTTTTTATGAGATGGATAAAAAAAGATTAATATAAGGTAAGATTTTAATTCTTATTCTTTTTTTTTTTTTCATCTGATTGATAAAATCCAAAGAATGGGGAGGGTTTCATATCTAGCAATTCGATCAAATAGACTGAGCAATTGCCACCACTTATAGATATTGAAATGAATGCCTTCCCATTACATTGACTCCTATCTACCCCAGTCTATGGGACTGATGCAACATAAATAAAAAAAAACAAGGGGGTGTCCTAATCTTTTTGATTTTTATGAAATGCGAGCTGTCTAGGCACAAAGCCAAACAAGTCCAGATTAAGCCAAGTTTTTGCTCCTATTTTTCGATATTTTAGCCTAACTCAGTGATTAAGAATTAAGAGACTTAGTGAATTTAATTAGTATCAAAAACCTCCTCTTGGCAAAAAGCCAAGAAATCCACAAAAAAGAAAATGGAATCTCATTAGGCTAATTTAGGGGATACAGAATACGAGATAGGGAATATAGATTCTTTCGCATCTCGATTCAGTTTTTGAAAAAAAAAAAATGATTCATCGAAGAAAAAAATCAGAAACAACAATCACATTCCAGCTAACATTTCGATTTTAAACAGAACATTGTTAAAAAAGCAATCTATATTCTCATAGAATATATATATGTTCTGGGACGGAAGGATTCGAACCTCCGAATAGCGGGACCAAAACCCGTTGCCTTACCACTTGGCNAATAAGAAACAACAATTACATTCCAGCTAACATTTCGATTTTAAGCAGAACATTGTTAAAAACATAATCTATATTCTCATAGAGTATATATATATATGTTCTGGGACGGCAGGATTCGAACCTCCGAATAGCGGGACCAAAACCCGTTGCCTTATCACTTGGCCACGCCCCATTTAGATTTCTATTCGATATTAAGAAAGTATATTGCTGGTTTTGTTTGTTTGTCAACTCTAGTCCAAATATCTATAGAATAAATTAGATTGGTACTAGGATTTTGTGATATTTTTGGTATGTGTAGATATAGAATTCAACTTAATTTATTGATCATTACATATAATGCAATTAAGATATTGTATGAAAATATGATTTTTTCGATTCTCTTTTGAGAAAAGGAGAATTTTTGATTGGGTGGGTTGAAAGAAAAAGAAGTATTTTTTGTTTACCTTACTTACTTTCCTTTTTCTTATATTAATAACTCAATCAAAATGCAATTATCTCCAAGAACAAAAAGTCTGTTATGCTTAATACCTTTAGTTTAATCGGTATCTGTCTTAATTCGACCCTTTTTTCGAGTAGTTTTTTCTTCGGCAAATTGCCCGAGGCCTATGCTTTTTTGAATCCAATCGTAGATATTATGCCAGTCATACCTCTGTTCTTTTTTCTCTTAGCCTTTGTTTGGCAAGCTGCTGTAAGTTTTCGATGAGATCCTTAATAATATCCTAGAAAATTCATGATTTATTCGAGAAAAAATTCTAAAATAAATAAAATCAGATAAGCTTTACCGTTTGAAACCTCGATTCAAACATTGAAATTCTTGGATAGTCACGAGAAATCCGGCTTAACTTATTTCCTTATTTTTTGACGCTTTCCTTTCNTTGTCTTAATTCGACCATTTTTTCGAGTAGTTAACAATAGCTAAAGGGTCTGATACTACCACTTGGATCTGGAACCTACATGCTGATGCTCATGATTTCGATAGCCATACCAGTGATTTGGAGGAGATCTCTCAAATAGTATTTAGTGCACATTTCGGTGAACTCTCCATCATCTTTCTTTGGCTGAGCGGCATGTATTTCCACGGTGCTCGTTTTTCTAACTATGAACCGTGGCTAAGTGATCCAACTCACATTGGGCCTAGTGCCCAGGTGGTTTGGCCAATAGTGGGCCAAGAAATATTAAATGGTGACGTAGGNATAGTGGGCCAAGAAAAATTAAATGGTGATGTAGGTGGGGGTTTCCGAGGAATACAAATAACCTCTTATATTTTTCAGATTGGCGAGCATCTGAAATAACTAGTGAATTTCAACTCTATTGTACAGCAATTGGGGCATTGGACTTTGCAGCGTTAATGCTTTTTGATGGTTGATTTCATTATCATAAAGCGGCACCAAAATTGGCTTGGTTTAAAGATGTAGAATTTATGCTGAATCACCATTTGGCAGGGCTACTAGGACTTGGGTCTCTCTCTTGAGCGGGGCATCAAGTACATGTATCTTTACTGATTAACAAATTTCTAAACACTGGAGTCGATCCTACAGAGATACTATTTCCTCATGAATTTATCTTGAATCGAGATCTTTTGGCTCAACTTTATCCCAGTTTTGCCGAGGGAGAAACCCCATTTTTCACCTTGAATTGGTCAAAATATGCGGACTTTCTTACTTTTCGTGGAGGATTAGATCCAGTAACTGGGAGTCTGTGGTTGACTGATATTGCCCATCACCATTTAGCTATTGCAATTCTTTTCTTGATAGCGGGTCACATGTATAGGACTAACTGGGGTATTGGTCATGGACTAAAAGATATTTTAGAAGCTCATAAAGGTCCATTTACAGGTCAGGGCCATAAAGGCCTATATGAGATTCTAACAACATCATGGCATGCTCAATTATCTCTTAACTTAGCTAAGTTAGACTTTTAACCATTGTTGTAGCTCATAGCTAAGTTAGACTTTTAACCATATGGTGATATGTATTCCATGCCCCCTTATCCGTATCTAGCTACTGACTATGGTACACAACTGTCATTGTTCACACATCACATGTGGATTGGTGGATTTCTCATAGTTGGTGCTGCCGCGCATGCAGCCATTTTTATGGTAAGAGATTATGATCCAACTACTCGGTACAATGATCTATTATATTGTGTCCTTATACATCGTGATGCAATCATATCCCATCTCAACTGGGCATGTATATTTCTAGGCTTTCAAAGTTTTGGTTTGTATATTCATAATGATACCATGAGCGCTTTAGGTCATCCTGAAGATATGTTTTCAGATACCGCTATACAATTACAACCTGATTTTGCTCAATGGATACAAAACACCCATGCTTTAGCACCTGGTGCAACAGTTCCTGGTGCAACAGCAAGTACCAGTTTAACTTGGGGGTGGTGATTTAGTAGCAGTGGGTGGCAAGGTGCCTTTGTTGCCTATTCCATTAGGAACCGCGGATTTCTTGGTATATCACATTCATGCATTTACGATTCATGTGACTGTATTGATACTCTTGAAAGCTGTTCTATTTGCTCG
>AWOL01S0010092.1:18569-21069 GCA_000715115.1 Nicotiana otophora
TCTTATTTGGACATCTTGTTTGGGCTACTGGATTTATGTTCTTAATTTCTTGGCGTGGATATTGGAAGGAAGTGATTGAAACTTTAGCAGGGGCTCATGAACGCACACCTTTGGCCAATTTGATTCGCTGGAGAGATAAACCAGTGGCCCTTTCCATTGTACAAGCAAGATTGGTTGGATTAGCTCACTTTTCTATAGGTTATATATTCACTTATGCGACTTTCTTGATTTCTTCTATGTCGGGCAAATTTGGTAAATATTTTAATATGTGTATCCGCGATAATCTCATTTCTTTCGACAGAGAGGGGGTCCACCTTCTTCTATTTCTACATCTAGGATTCGACTTGTATCATGGATAATAATAGGAATTCAACCATTATGGCAAGGAAAAGTTTCATTCAGAAAGAGAAGAAGAGGCAAAAATTGGAACAGAAATATCATTTGATTCGTTGATCCTCAAAAAACGAAATAAGCAAGGTTCCTTCGTTGAGTGACAAATGGGAAATTTATGGAAAGGTACAATCCCCACCACGGAATAGTGCACCTATACGCCTTCATCGACGTTGTTTTTTGACCGGAAGGCCGAGAGCTAACTATCGAGACTTTGGACTATCCGGACACATACTTCGTGAAATGATTCATGCATGTTTGTTGCCAGGAGCAACAAGATCAAGTTGGTAAGGATTAACGCTTCATTTCTATTTCTATGGTCGATGATCATAGAAGCCCCTTTACCATTCTGTATAAATGGGCTATTCTATTTGTACAAATAGGGTGGAGGGGCACATTTAATTCTTGTTTATCTATTAGTTTTCAGTTCTTATCTTCGGCGCGGGGTAGAGCAGTTTGGTAGCTCACAAGGCTCATAACCTTGAGGTCACAGGTTCAAATCCTGTCTTCGCAATATCTTGTTTTGCCAAACTATTTTAGGGTTGACTCTGTTAACTAGTAATTAATTCCCGCCTTTCGCCTTTTGTGGGTGGAACGAAAAAGAAAACGTAGGGGAGGGATAGAATCACTACACTATCACGGCCAACTATACCAAATCCTTAATTTAAGGATATATTTAATGCTATTTATGAATTAAATAATAAATAAATAGTAATAAAATTACTTTATCTTGGATCTTGGGAGGATAGTGGGAATCGAACCCGCATCTTCTCCTTGGCAAAGAGAAATTTTACCATTCGACCATATCCGCATTTTTTTGTTCTTGATACACAATATGTATCCACATATATGATATATAACCGGATCTTTTTTGTGCAGTGCCGGGACACATATTCTCTTCGGAACGATTCCAATTATTTTTTTAATTGTATTCTTTTTATTCAATAAGTTTGACCCCCCTCTAATCTTTTTTTGTTTTCTTTATTTGATTTGCGTTTTCTTTAGAGACTTAGATTCCAATTTAATGTGTCTCACAACCAAGAAAAATTAGGGGGGTCATTTTGGTTTTGGGTATACGACGAATAGGTTCAAGAGATGAGAGAATTAAGGATACCCACCAGAAAGACTAATTCAATCCATAAGGATGTACCAGAAAATATAATATTTTTGTTACTTGACCAGCCATCAGGAGAAGCAAATACAACGGGTACGCTAATCAATAAGATTAATGAAGTAGCAATTAATGCAAAAACAGCCAATTGGAAAGCAAGAGTCATGCTTTTAATCCTCCAAGCTACCAACAAATGAACTATATACCATTTGATCCCTCTATCAGCCAAAAAATATTAATTGTGATAAAATATGTCATCGAGGGATTTTACTTTATCATGAATCCATTGATTCTATATGACTTATTACTACTCCCCCTTTCGCACTTTATTCGTACATGGAGTGGGGTGGGGGGAAATAGAATTTTCTTTTTTATTTCACAAATGGGCATGCTAGATCATATATCTATATACGGATAGATAGATCGACCGGTGGATTCGCACCTGAGATCTTTCTACAGATAGTGGGGGTATCCACCCCTATGGCCATGTTCTATTCGGAGGAATAAAATAAAATAGTCTTTCGGAGAGATGGCTGAGCGGTTGATAGCCCCGGTCTTGAAAACCGGTATAGTTTTAACAAAGAACTATCGAGGGTTCGAATCCCTCTCTCTCCTTTTTTGCTAATTGAATAGATTTTTTTCTTTAGTGGTTTTGCCCAACCTGCTATCCGAAAGAAAAGGGAATGGCTCGGCTATCCCACCTAGCCAANCAATTAATGCAAAAACAGCCAATTGGAAAGCAAGAGTCATGCTTTTAATCCTCCAAGCTACCAACAAATGAACTATATACCATTTGATCCCTCTATCAGCCAAAAAATATTAATTGTGATAAAATATGTCATCGAGGGATTTTACTTTATCATGAATCCATTGATTCTATATGACTTATTACTACTCCCCCTTTCGCACTTTATTCGTACATGGAGTGGGGTGGGGGGAAATAGAATTTTCTTTTTTATTTCACAAATGGGCATGCTAGATGATATACCTATATACGGA
>AWOL01S0010092.1:23569-64285 GCA_000715115.1 Nicotiana otophora
GCNTAGTGGATAAATCAAAAATACAGAAACAAAAACCACGATTGGACCAGAGAATGCGATTGCATTATTAGGCTAAAAGCTCCATAGAGAGCAACAAAAATCAACAGACCCCCCAATTGACACCAACGAGTAAAATCGCCTTGTGCTTCAGGACCCCACAGTAACAACAACGAATGTGCTAAACTATTAGTAGGAGTAGAAATCGCGACAGTTAAGAAATTGTAGACTTCCAAATAAGAACTGGCCAATCCATGGGTATACCATGAGTTACAAAGGTTGTACCTGTGAACCAACCCCTACAACGAAATAGGCACAAGAAAAGAGCAATAGACCGGACCAACCTACAAAAACGAAACGGTCCCTTCGTAACCAGTCATCCATAATATCAAATAAATCATTTTCGTCTTTGGTAAACATACCAAGGGCTATAGTCATAGTGATCCTCCTATTCAACTACTTCGACCATTTCCGAGCACCTCCTATCTTTTTCGGGGCGTCCGAAGATTCGATCATTTTTGTATGATTTCTCTTGCACTGCCCTTTCCAATAGGTTTCGAAGATAAAAATCCTTTATTGATTAGCCCATAAACTTACCTAGTTAAATCCATGAACTCAATTGGGTTATTCCTTATGACTAAGCATATGTTGGAGCAGTTACTGTTTTTTATTTTATTTTTTTGTTTTGGACTCCACAAGAATTTGTCGATATTTCTGATTAAATCTTCTTGTTACTAGATTTTCTATAGGAAAAATTATCAGAATAAATTGTTATTCCTTTCCTATAGAGAGAAACCTTTCTTCCAAGTCATACCATAAAAGTCATTTATTATCTTTCTTTGATTCCAGATCAAAGATTAATTTCATCATTAATTTCTATCTAGATTATATATCTATATTATATTAAGTAGATTGTAGATTTCGATGTATATCTATCAGATCGTGGCTTCATGTACCAAATATTTCAATATCGTTGCATCCGGTATTTTTGTTTTGTTCCAACAGTGTGATGAAGAATAGATCCGAGAAAGAGACTTTCATTTCCAGTCTCTTATTTATTTATTTTTATTGAATTTTCGATTTTCTAAAAGGAAAATCTAAAAGGAAAAATAGTAGATTATCCCTTTTTCTAACAGATAAAAGAATCTAAAAATAAATATTCGATCGAACTGTCTTTTTTCCTTCGATCTGTGGAAAGANATATTTTTGTTTTGTTCTAACAGTGTGATGAAGAATAGATCCGAGAAAGAGACTTTCATTTCCAGTCTAGCTGCTGGAACACTTTCAGAAAGGAGAGTATCATCAAGAGCTTCTGCGACGGCCGTTGAATGACTACATAGCTTACTATCACCCAAAGAAATGACATTTATCCCAGATAGGTTTGCATAGCCTTGAAATATTATAAGTTGGGTGCGTTTCTTCAGCAATCTGATGGACGAACAGGTACATTGGATGCTTGAGTGGTTTCCTAGCAGCGAGTGTTCCTCCTCAGGTCAAGAGAGACTACTCATCTGGTACTAATCGGGTTGCGAGGCATCTATCCTTATGCTCCCATAAGGGTAATGAGGCAAGCGGGGAGAAAACAGGTCATACCTTAGGTTTCCAACATGGTCCAGTACAAAGAAGATTTCAAAAGAGATGTCATTCCATTCAAGTTCGAGGCACAACATATGTGGAACCAAAAGGTTATTATGGAAAAAAAAACCATTGACCCAGACACGTATCACGTCGGTCATATGTACTACTATCTATCATGGCTGGAGGATGACATAGCAGGAGATGTCAAGCTGGGAGTCAATCTAAAGGATAGGGTCATAGATGAAGTAGCTGAAGCACATGCTAAATATAGAAGGCTACGCAAAAAGGGTGTTCGAGTTTGAAGCCAAACATATGAAACAACACAAAGTGAACATGGAAGCGATAAAGGAATGGAAAGAGATTGCCACTAAGTCTACAGAAATATTGGAATACTTGGAACAAGGATTGATGGTGCTCGAGGGAAAGATGAGAAAGAGACTCTTAGATTGTCAAGGCATGGATGGCAGTGAAGGAGGAAATCTAGCAAAAGCTTACTTACTGTTGGATATGCGCGATTTGGGGAACCTGATTGATGGGGTCAAAAGATTCAAGCACGGAGAGGGTCCTTCAGGGACCAAGTAGACTAGGAAATAATGTTCTTTACTACTTTCTAGCTTAGCTTTAGATTTCGATTGTAATAAGGCTAAATGCCATTAGTAATTTTTATTATTGTCGATTTAGTACAAGTTTGACTCATTATTTTTGCATTAATGAAATGACGAAAATGTTGGCATCAATTTTCTCCAAGTCTATGTGTCGCTTAGGCCTACCTCAGGCACAATGAGACCCCCAAATAGGATGTGAATCACTGCATGACTTTGTGTAACATGTTTAAGTATTGCAAACACTCTTTTATTTCAACTTACTAACTTGGTTGCCTTTTTCCTTTTCTTTTCTTTTGATTATTCTCATTCCCAAAGGTTGGTTCGTGCATACTGGCATCGTCAGCATACCACTAGATCCAGATGTCCTCCACCTCCTCCTCCACCAAGCGATCCTAAAGGTAAAAGCAAAGGGAAACGGAAACTGGATGATTTGAGTGGTATTAGGAACGACAATGCCACCGTGATGGAAAATGTTGAAACTTTAGATGGCCAAAGTACTCTGGCACAGAATGAGTTGGTCTTGCATCTGGAACAAAAAATCCTGAAACTATAAGGCGAGCTTGAGCAGGTCCGAAATTTGGCAAACCTCTCCCTCACTCTCAATGTCCCCGACATTAACCAGTAAATCCTGACTACCCAGAACCAAACACCACCGCAAAACACACAAAAACAAAACCCACCACCACATCCTCCCGTACCACACCAGTATCCCGTACCTTCCCATAACCTTAACCCACCACCAGTACTGACTCCTCAACAACACCACCATCATCCAACTCAATACCCACAAACCACTACTTATCATACTCCCCAGAATGCGCCACAACCTACTCCCGATCCGCAAAACTCAACCAATGACCACACTTATACCCAAGTGCCAGGAATCCATCAAAGCAATCCGATATATGTAAAAACTTTCCCTCACACCCCGCAGCAAACCCTATACATACCCGAATCAACTGAGAATAACCTGCTCAGTAAGAACATGGCAGAGAAACTCAAGAAGCTCACTGGTAGAGTTTAGAGTGTCAAGGGGGGTAAAGGTGCTGAAGGTTTAAACTATGAGGACCTGTGTGTTCAACTGGATATGGAACTGCTGGAGTTATACAAACCTCCCAAGTTCAAAATGTTCAATGGAACTGGTGATCCAAAAGTACATCTAAGAACGTATTGTGACAAGCTTGTAGGAGTGGACAAGAATGAACAAATCCGCATGAAACTGTTCATGGGAAGCCTTAGGGGAGATGCCTTGTCTTGGTACATCAGTCAAAACCCAAAGAAATGGGTTAGTTGGGTAAGTATGGCGTCAGAATTCATGGGTAAATTCAGGTTCAACACGGAAAATGTGCCAGGCATTTTCTACATTCAAAACCTCAAGACGAAACTGACAGAAACCTCCCGCGAGTATGCTACTCGTTGGAGATCAGAAGCCGCGAAAGTAAGGCCAGAACTTGAAGAAGAACAAATGAACAAGTTCTTTGTCAGGGCTCAAGACCCGCAGTATTATGAAAGGTCAATGGTTATGGAAAATCACAAGTTCTCCAGCATCATCAAGTTAGGAGAAATAATAGAAGAAGGGATTAAGAATGGGATGGTGACTAATTTCGAGGTACTGCAGCCACGAATAAAGCTCTGCAGTCAGGAGGTATTTCGAAGAAGAAAGAAGTAGGTGTCGTGATGGTAGCCCAGGGTCCTAAGTCTCCTCTCACATACCAAACACCTCCACCCACATACCTACCCTCACCCCCAGATACCAATAGCATGCTAATACCTACCATGCCAATAATACTCAAGCTGCATATTACCATTCATCACCACCCGCCCGCCAAAATTACTAGAAGCCACGACCAAATTTTGACCGCAGACCTCCTAGACAATACATCCCAATTGCTGAAACTATAGACCAACTGTAGGAGATACTAAAGGCCGCAGGTTATGTTACTCCTATCCCTGCTGTTATTATGGAAAATTCCTCCCAATGGATTAACCCCAAAAAAATATGTGCATATCATTCAGGCATGAAGGTCATACCATCGATGAGTGTCGCACGTTGAAAGACAAGATTCAGACACTGATTGACACTAAGGTCATACAGGCCAAGGAAGTTGCACCAAATGTTCGTAACAATCATCTCCTAGATCATAGAGGTGAAGGAGTGAATGTGATAGAAACTGATGAAGAATGGGATCAGGAAGGGTCCATCGGACTAATTCGAGAGGGAGATGCTCCTAAAACATCTCTGGTCACCCTCACACCAGTTGTGGTACAGACCCAAGCGTCATTTAAAGTCAAGATAACTACACCCTTTACTGTGATGGTAGATCCCACACCATCTTACAAGTATGATGCCATCCCATGGGATTATGTTGCGGAAGCAAGGAGAAAGGGAAAAGCAAAAATGGAGGAAACATGTGCGGCACAAGGTATGGCTAGAACTGTCAGCGTTTATACAACTGAGAATCTGGGAGGAACATGCAAGGAAAATGTACCTAAGCCGCATGTTGTCGAGACCGGCCCGGGCGATCTTTGGAGAAAAGTACAAGCGAGGGAGTATTCCGTTGTTGACCACTTGAACAAGATTCCCGCTCAGATATCCATCTTATCACTGCTACAAAACTCAGACACACATATGAATGCTTAAATGAAGGTGTTGAGTGAAGCTTATGTACCCACCAACATACTAGTGGGGAGATGGCTAACATGGTCGGATATGTATTGGAGAGCCACAAAATCATTTTTCATGAAGATGAATTACCACTAGAAGGACTGAGTCACAATATGGCGTTACACATCACGGTGCAATTTGAGGATAAGTTTATCGTGAAAGTCTTGATAGATGGAGGTTCAAGTCTCAACATATGACCATTGACTACCCTGAAGAGACTGGGTAAAGGCCTACGCGAGATACGGATGGGAAGCATGAATGTGAAGGCATTTGATGGATCCTAGAGAGCCACCATTGGAGAAATCAACCTCAGTCTACAGATGGGCCTAACTTAGTTTGATGTTGAGTTCCAAGTGCTAAACATATCTGCTACCTACAATCTATTATTGGGACGACCCTGGATACATGCCGCCGAGGCAGTGGCTTCGACTCTGCATGAGGCTGTGAAGTTTGAGTGGAATCATCAGGAGGTGATCATCCATGGAGATAGAAGTAACCCCATCTACACCAATCATACTATGCCGGTCATCAAAAATAGAAAGAAGGTGGGTGGAGAAACATACCATCGCATTGAATGAGTCAACGCAATTGAAAAGGACCGATGGTGGAGAAACAAGATAGAAAGCATACTGTTATAGACATGGTATGAACCTGGCATGGGTCTCGGCAAAACTCTTCAAGGGATCACCAAACCCGTACAACCACAATATTATGACATGACTTTTGGGCTCGGATACGAATTCACATGGAAGGAATACTTGGATTGGTCACCACCGTGGTGTGATCCTTATTAGCCATTGGAACATCCGGTACTACCTCTGCACCAGACATTCCATCAAGCTGACATGATGTGGGGTTCTGAGGAAGATGATATTTTAGCTGGCATGAGGAAGCTATTTCTAGATGAAGAAGATATGGACTGCAGTGGAATAGTTGAGGAGGAGGAGGAAGACCTTACCATTCAAACCATGGAGAAAGGAGCTTTTCTCAAGAACTGGACAACTACAGCATCCTAGGGCTATCGAGTTCCTGGGTAGCCTGGCAAAATATGCATGAATTACTTTTAAAAAATAGTTTTGAGCATTTGAGACATTTTTCAGTATTTTTGATAGGTTGTAACTACCTTGCTTTATGTTTTGATGATCTAACAAAGTTACTGTCAAGAACCAGATAAGGAACCAGTTAAATATCCTCAAGACCTTAAGATCGAAAGGTTCCAGCTTGGAATATGCTTAAACTCTTCAGAGTCAGAGGAACAACAGAGGGAACAGATAACTATTGTTTCCCGAGCAAACAGTACAAGTCAACTGCCCCAGTTGTAAAGTTGCTTCCTGCACATGCTACAGTGCAGAAACAGTGCAACAGTCAACTTTATGGGGAGTGTCTTTTACCTACCTTGCTTACATCATGCTAGTGATATCACAAATGCATTATTAGCATCAAGGAAGGTAAAACAAATCACTTGTTCACTTAGAGAAATCATCGAAGCTCTCACACAGTCATTGATCATCAAGCAATCAATTCTCAAGTGCATCAAGAACAAAGAACAACACTACTATAGACCAGTTCCCCACAACAAGTCATTGTATGTCCTTGGTTGAGTTGTAACTTTGTAATAGTTCTCAAATTGTATTTCTTACTTAGTTTGTTTAGAAGTACTCTGTAGGAAACTCTTTGTAAACCTTAAACCTTTGTGTTTGAGTCTTGGCTAGAGTTAGTCGAGTTGTAAAATCTTTGTAATAGAGTTATTACAATGTGGCTTATAATAGAGTATTACAAGTTAGTGGGGGATTAAGAGGTTAATTCCTAGGTTGCACATGTTGTAATCTAAAAGTTGCTCAGTAGTGAAGTTGAAATCCTACAAGGGTAGGTTGTGGTTTTTAATCCCGTTGAGCTGGGAATTTTTCACGTAAAATTTCTTTTGTCATCTACTTACTGCAGTGTGCGTGTGTTCTAGTGAAATTGATAGAGAATCTGGTTTTCTATAGAGTTTGGTGGACCCTTATATTCTATCAATTGGTATCAGAGCAGGTTCTTTCTATCAGGTTAACACCTAGAAAGGATCCTCATCGCTGCTCCTCCAAACTTCGAAGAAGGCCAGTCTACTTACAGACCACCTAGGTTCAATGGACAGTATTATGGATGGTGGAAAACCAGGATGCACGATTCATCATGGCTGAAGATTCTGAGCTATGGGATGTCATATGTGACAGACCCTTTGTTCCAACCAAGAATCTTGGTGACCCAGTTGTAGCCATTCCCAAGACGAGGAAGGAATTCAATGACGCTGATTGAAAGGCCATAGAAAAGAACTTTCGTGAAAAGAAAATTCGTGTTTGTGGCATTGGTCCTGATGAATATAACAGGATATCGGCATGCCAATCAGCAAAAGAAATCCGGGAGGCTCTTCAGACAGATCACGAAGGAACAACACAGGTTAAGCAATCCAAGATCGACATGCTCACAACTGAATACGAGCTCTTCAGGATGAAAGATGATGAATCCATCCAAGATATGCACACTTGCTTTACCTCCATCATTAATGAGCTTCACTCTCTTGATGGAACTATTCCAAGAAACAAGCTTGTCAGGAAAATCCTTATTATTCCGCCTAGTTCTTGGGAAAGCAAAGTGAACGCCATTACAAAGGCGAAGGACTTGCAGACACTGACCATAGATGAACTTGTTGGCAATCTAAAAACATATGAAATGAAGAAGAAAAAGGATAATGAAAGAGGAGAACCCAAAAGGGAGAAGAACCTGATCCTCAAGATAGACAACAATGATTCAAGTGGTGAGGATGGTGATATGGCTTACTTGACAAGAAGATTCCAGAAGATGGTTCGCAAGAATGGAGGCATTCCAAAAAGGGGAAACTCTAGCAAGCCAAAATATTATGACCTCTGTCATAAATGTGGCAAGCCAGGACACTTCATCAAGGAGTGCCCTCTCTTAAATCAAGATCAGCACAAAAACAACTTTGACAAAGCATCCAAGAGGAACCCGGTTCCTGATAAACGTTTCAAGAGAAAGAATGTTGCTGACAATGTTGTAAAGCAAGCTCTTGCTGCATGGGGAGACTCCTTCAGCGAATCTGAAGAAAACAATGATCATGGTGATAGTTCAATGATGGCAGTGAAAAGTGAAGCAACTAAGTATGACTCAATCTTTGCCTTGATGGCTCAGTCTGATGATGATAAAGATGACGACGATGATGAGATAAATTTTCTGGATGTTCAGAGAAATCTGAAATATTATTCTCCAAAAAAACTCATGTCTTCGGCAAATGTGTTAATTGATGCTTATCACAGTCTTATAAATGATAAAGATACTTTAACTATGGAGTTAGGAGAAGTAGAACAAACCAGAGATGACTTAGTAATCATTGTTGTTGATTTAAAGGAAACAATTGAGAACCTGAAGAAAGCAAAGAATGCCTTAGATGAAAAGATTGCAAAGATTGAGCATGAGAGAGATAGCATATTAGTGGTGGTAGTGGACTTAAAAGAAACAATTGGAGAACTTAAAATAAAGAGTAGGCCTGAAAATTCTCAAAAGGAAAATAAAGATGCAAGAGAGGCACACATTAAGCTTGAAAGTGAGTTAAATTCAGTGAAGTCTAGTCTGTGTGTTGAGCTTGAGAAAAACAAACAACTTCATGAAGAACTAGGAAGAATTCAGTCACAAAAAAAAATAAAGTTTTCGCTAAGAAAGTAACTACTGGTAGAGAACCTGGTCCCTCATATAAAAAACGCACGATGCCTGCTTGGTCCAGAAGATCCCTCATTCACCCCTTTCCTCATTACAAAGGACCCAAACTCATTTGGGTTCCTAAGTCTAACTCCTGATTTTCTTGTGCAGGGAACAGTGAAAGGAAGAAGCCTACAATGATACATGGATAGTGGCTGCTCAAAGCACATGACTTGGAGTACAAATGATTTCCTTTTACTTAAAGCCCTGCAAAGAGGGAGCGTATCCTTTGGAAATGGCAAGAAAGGGTACATTCTAGGAGTTGGAACGATTGGGAAGTCTCTCTCACACTCAATCGAAAACATGTACTACGTGAATGGGTTGAAGTACAACTTTCTAAGTGTTTCCCAGATCTGTGCCAAGGGAAACAATGTGGAATTTGTGTCAAAAATATGTACAGTCACAAACATAGTGACTGGTGAGGTGGTGCTAGTAGCAAAAAGATACAAAAATATCCATGTTGCTGATTTTGAGTCTCTGCTGAATGGTGATCTCAACTGTCTAAGTGTTGTTGATGATGATGCTGAATTATGGCATAGGAGACTGGGCTATGCAAGCTTCACATTGCTGAACAAACTGGTCAGGAAGGACCTGGTTTGTGGTCTAACCAAGTCAAGTTTCAAGGATCACAAAATATGTGATGCATGTGTAAAAGGCAAGCAAGTCAGATCCTCATTCAAGCCCAAAAAGCAAGTCAGTACCTTAAAGTCACTTGTTCTTCTTCACATGGATCTATGTAGACATATGAGGGTGGCAAGCAGGGGATGAAAGAAATATATCTTCATTATAGTTGACGATTACTCCAGATTCACCTGGACTCTATTTCTCAGAACCAAGGATGAAACCTTTGAAGTGTTTGTTGCTTTCATCAAAAGGATGCAAGTGAAGATGGGTAATAATGTAGCTCGAATTAGGTCTGATCTGGGACAGAGTTCGACATGCCAAGTTTGATGAGTTCTGTACTGAAAATGGTATCACTCATAATTTTTCGGCTCCAAGAACACCTCAACAAAATGGTGTTGTGGAGAGGAAAAATAGAACTCTTTGAAGACATTGCAAGGACAATGTTGATTGACAGTGGGATCGCAAAGAATTTCTGGGCAGAAGCTGTCAATACTGCTTGCTACTTGGTGAACAGGTGCATGATCAGGTCCCTTCTGAATAAGACTCCATATGAACTGCTGAATGGAAGGAAGCCCAAGCTGACACATCTAAGGTCTTTTGGGTGTAAATGTTTTGTCCTCAACAATGGAAAGGAAGCTCTTGGAAATTTCGATGCCAAAAGTGATGAAGAAATCTTTCTGGGATACTCATCCCAAAGCAAATCTTACAAAGTATATAACAAAAGGACTCAATGTGTTGAAGAGAGTATACATGTGATCTTTGATGAATCTCACCTCTCCTGTGAGAAGGACAAGCATGTTGACCAAGATGGGGAACCTTTATCTGTTCCAGGTGAAGTTATTGACATGGAAAATGGAAAGGAAAACATGATGAGTCATGTCAAGGAGTCTAGTAAAGATGATGCAAATACATCTCCATCCATTGGAGAGGAACCTGGTCCCACGATCACAACAACTGAAGCTGCAAATAGAGTTGCTGATGTAGTCCAAGGTACTCCACTTGCTGAAGTAATAAGCGGACAAGAATACTCAGTCAGATATACCCGGGTCCTCTACAAATGAGATTCAGGTACGAAACTGGAAGCACAAACACTCACATCATTTTGACAACATAATCACCCCTCTTGACTCAGGTGTTCAAACCAGATCAAAAGCTAGAAACTCACTTGCCTTTTCAGCCTTTCTTTCTCCAATAGAGCCCAAAAACATCAAATAAGCATTGAAATATGCAGACTGGATCACAGCCATGCAACAGGAGCTCCATCAATTTGAAAGAAACAAGGTATGACACCTGGTCCCTCAACCTGCATATCGAACTATCATAGGAACCAGGTGGATATTCAGGAACAAACTTCATGAGTTTGGAAATACAACAAGAAACAAGGCAAGGCTTGTAGTTCAAGGCTACAATCAAGAAGAAGGGATCGATTATGATGAAACGTTTCATCCAGTTGCTTGAATGGAAGCCATTAGAATTCTTGTTGCCTTTGCATCTTATATGGAGTTCACACTGTTCCGAGTGGATGTCAAAAGTGTATTTCTAAATGTCTATATGAAAGAAGATGTCTATGTCAAGTAGCCTCCTAGTTTTGAGAGTCACGAGAATCTTGAGCATGTGTTCAAACTGGACAAGGCATTGTACGGGCTAAAGCAAGCTCCTCGGGCTTGGTATGAAAGGTTGTCAAATTTCCTTCTAGAAAATGGATTTACAAGAGGAAAAATTGACAACTCTTTTTCTGAAGAAACGAGGGAGGAACCTGCTCATTGTTCAGGTATATGTTGATGATATCATCTTTGGAGTAACATCTGACTCTCTTTGTGAAGAATTTGCAAAACGGATAGGGAGTGAATTTGAGATGAGTATGATGGGCGAATTAAATTTCTTTCTAGGACTCCAAGTGAAGCAATCTCAGAAAGGAGCATTGATAAGTCAGCAGAAGTACATCAAAGAATTGCTGAAAAGGTTTGACATGGAAGCATCAAAAGTCATCGACACCCCTATTGCCACAGCTACCCGTCTAGACATGTATGGACCTGGTTCCCCTGTAAATCAGACCATGTATAGAGGGATCATAGGGACACACTTGTATCTCACTACAAGCATACCAGCCATTGTGTTCAGCGTGGGCCTTTGTGCAAGGTTTCAATCTAATCCAAAGGAATCCCATTTGAAGGTTGCCAAGAGAATATTGAGATATCTCAAAGGAACGCAAGACCTGGTTCTCTACTATCCCTCAGTTGACAGCTTTGATCTTATTGGGTATGTTGACGCTGATTATGTAGCATATCTGGTGGACAGGAAAAGCACGTCTGGAATGGCACATTTCCTGGGTTCTTGCCTAATATCGTGGGGTACAAGGAAGCAAAACTCAGTGGCACTCTCAACTGCAAAAGCAGAATATGTAACATCTACTTCTTGTTGTGCTCAATCTCTATGGATCAAGCAAAAACTGGAAGACTTTAGAGTGTTCTCAGATTGTGTGCCTCTCATATGCGACAAAACAAGTGCACTCGATATGGACAAAAATACAGTCCAACATAAGAGAACCAAGCACATTGACGTGCGTCATGACTTCCTCAGAGACAATGTCAAAAAGGGGATCATTTGCATGAAATTTTGCAGGACAGAAGATTCGATTGCAGACATATTTACCAAGGCTTTGAGTAGAGAATATTTTGAAAGAAATCGTCTGGAAGTAGGATTGATAAAGCCCAACTGAGAACTTGGTCCCTCGATGATTGGCTAAGAAAGACATGTTCATATAAAATTAGCTAAAAAGTATTTTCTGGCAAAGTCTAACTCATCTCTATACCGTTACAGGTAGACACGCATGATGATTACAGAGCAAATAGGGAGTTGATGCAGTTCGCGCTGGTAAAAAGGGAAAAGCTTACAGATGCAAGATTAGTTAGGGAACCTGGTTCCCCTGACACAGGTTAGTAGTTTCTCTGTTCTTTCATGCACAATTTTGAACGGCTAAAACAAGTGCCACGTCATCAGTGCGTCAGTTTCATTTCCCTGTGTCTTGTGAACCCAAGCTTCTTACCCGATAATTATCAACCCAACTCCCAAAACTGCCGCCCTTTCTTAACCGGTCCCCCATCCATCATAACTTTATCTATCACTGTTACAACTCCTCCCATCAAACGTCAAAACCCCATTCTTCTACCTCTCCTCAAACTGCCAAATCCCCTCTCTTCTTCTCACTATGGCTGAATATCAAACAACCTCGAGTGCTCCAAGTGACATTCCCATTGAGTCCTCACCTGTTGACACACCCATATTAGACTCCTCAGCCAACACCACTACAAACCAAAACCCTAGGATGGATTCACCCCCACATTTTGTCTCCTCTCCTACCCACTCGAGTTCTGGTTCTCATAGGAGTTGCAAAATCTCGACTCCCAAAAGATTTGTAGCCCAGAGCCCTTCTCCTACTTCACCAGAAAAAAGGGATGGATAGATTACTGCTGACAAAGAAGAAAATCAGGCACTTTCAAGCTCACCTATGAAAAAAGGGTCAAAGGTAGATCCAACTGACAATTTCGAAAGGTTTGACTCAACAAAAACTGTTCCTGATTTTATGTCCACGGGTAACACTCCTTTCTTTACTGAGTTTTCCATGGATGTACAAGAAAAATAGGCAATAGAGAACATTCTGTCCATAGCTCATGAATGGGTTGTTATAGAAGGAGGTGATGATGCTTTTGGGATTCAGGGGGAAGAGTCTGAGACTGTGAAAGAGGGTAGAAAGCTTGTGCATATTGAACAATCGGCACAGGACAATACTATTGGGGTACCAAATAAGGGACCTGATTCCTCCCAGGAGGATCTAACTCAGGGGTCCTCTCAAGAGCCCCAGGTCAGTGTTGACCCTGCTCCCTCTCCTCACTTTGATGCCGAGCCTTTATGTGTGGTGATTCCTGAGGAAAGATCTGTGTCCAGAGAAGAAAGAGGTGATAGTGAAGAGGATTATGATGATATGCCGATTTCTAGCTTGACTTGGCGTAGACCAATGGTTGCTTAAAAGTCTACTCCAAAGCGACCTATTATAAGGTTGCAAAGGAAGGAGGCTCTTGAGTGTGCGCTTAAGAACAACCAAGCCAAGTCAAGGAGAAGAAAATTTGTGAAATATGGGAAAGTTGTGAGCGAGAAGACAGTGCTAGTTGTGAATAGGGATGATGAAGTAGAAGAAGAACCTGGTTCCTTGACTAGAAAGCGCTCATAGAAGCATGGTCTCCCCAAGCCTAAAATAGTATCTTATGTGTCTGCTGAAAGTCTGAACAAGTCTGATGATGTTGTTGCTAGTGAAAATGTGGTGAAAGAATCTGGTGATAATTTGATAGAAGAGTCTGCTGCAAGGGTGATGGAAGAATGTGGTGAAAAGTCTGTGAAGTCTGATGAAAAAGGAAAGAATGTTTGCAAGTCTGCAAAGAGAAAAGTTGATACGGAGGAGGAACCCGGTTACTCAAAGAAGGCCAGAGTGGGTGATCCAAGGAGTGCTGGGAAAGAGAGGTTAAGAAGTCAAAAGGTGCTATGGGGTCGCACATTTTCCCCTGATATCTTGGAGGAGGCTAGTATGAGACAGCTAGTTGAGATCTGTGAGTTCCAACAGTGGACACATTTGTTCACAAATGATGCTCCAATGGTGCATGAAGAGGAAGTTCAAAGTTTCTATGGTAACCTTTTTAAAGTTGAAGATGATCACATCTGTGTGTTGGTGAATGGATGTGATATGGTGATGGACTCTGCCTTGTTGGGGTCCATTCTTGGTGTGCCTGCTGAAGGGCTGTCTAGTGTTCATGGATCCTGTTCTCAAAATTTCAGAAATGCCATATTAAAGAACAAAGCAGTTCAGCAGGGGGAACGAGCTTAGAAGAAGGCCCTCCTTCCTGTATACCAACTGTTTTTTGAGATGGTGAACAAGGTACTGCTGCCTTGAGCTGAGAGAAGATCTATCACCTCTCGTGCAGACCTGTTCCACAAGGAAGCACTGGACAACTTCACTACCATCAATCTGCCTGGGATTATGATAGAACACTTGAACAAAGTGGCATACTTTAAAGATGGTAATCATGGGCTGCCGTATGGGTTCCTTCTCACCAAGGTCTTTAAGCACTTCAAGGTTCCTCTGGGACAAGCTAAAGTAGGCACAACGAAGCAAACTTTCTCCAAAGCTACTCTTGAAGATTGTGAGTGTATCGAGAAAATTGGAGAGGTTGGAAGCACTTCTACCATATCTC
Source organism: Nicotiana otophora (assembly GCA_000715115.1). Lineage (NCBI taxonomy): Eukaryota > Viridiplantae > Streptophyta > Magnoliopsida > Solanales > Solanaceae > Nicotiana > Nicotiana otophora. Next base: position 38,032 of record AWOL01S0010092.1, read on the forward strand.
AGTTGATAAATGCTCAGAACAGTGCTACCTTGGAGATAAGGAAATTGAAAGCAAGGAATGCTATCCTTGAGACTCAGTTAAGTCAGCTGCAGGAGGCACCTGGTTGCAGTTGTCCTCAAGGAAAAGAGGTTGCTCGTCTAACGAAAGAGAATGTTGAGCTAAGGAAACAAGTTGAGGACCTGAAAGAGAGACTGCTCAACGGCAAATATCAGCAAATGCTCGAATGGATTTAGTCCTCCAAGCCCTTTCTAAGCCATCTCCTTCCAGTGCTCCCTAAACAGTGTCCCCTCAGTGTCCAGTTTTTAGTGATCAGTCTATACCCTCAATGTCAGTTTTTATGATGATGTTTGTGGTGTTTTTTATTTTGTTGTTTTTGTTTGTTCAAAACTATGGATGGTGGTAGTAACATTGACTCTGCTGCTATTGAAAAATCCAAATTAATACTAATGCCAGCTTTTCCTTTTCGCTAACTATGCCTTGTCTTTATGCTCCATTTTAGTCATGTTGTGTGCACACAAGTGGCATGAGTTAACTCAAGCTAGACTTCTTTTTGCTATATACTTGTTGCTCTTCTTTTTATGATGCCAAAATGGGGAATATTAATGATTAATGTGCATAATTGATTGCATGATAAATGAGCACTGATTAAGGGGGAATACGGACTCAGGGGGAAACTTAAGGCTTTTCTGGTTCATGGTCTGGTTCTGTGTGTTTTCTTTGGGATCTTCAATTATAAGTTTGTCATCATCAAAAGGGGGACATTGATAGGTTGCAACTACCTTGATTTATGTTTTGATGATCTAACAAAGTTACTGTCAAGAACCAGATAAGGAACCAGTTACATATCCTCAAGACCTTAAGATCAAAAGGTTCCAGCTTGGAATATGCTTCAACTCTTCAGAGTCAGAGGAACAACAGAAGGAACAGATAACTATCGTTTCCGGAGGAAATAGTACAAGTCAACTGCCCCAAATGTAAAGTTGCTGCCTGCACACGCTACAGTGCAGAAACAGTAAAACAGTCAACTTTATGGGGAGTGTCTTTTACCTACGTTGCTTACATCATCCTAGTGATGTCACAAATGCATTATTAACATCAAGGAAGGTAAAAGAAATCACTTGTTCACTTAGATAAATCATCAAGCAATCAATTCTCAAGTGCATCAAGAACAAAGAACAACACTGCTACAGACCAGTTCCCCACAACAAGTCATTTTATTTCCTTAGTTGAGTTGTAACTTTATAATAGTTCTTAAATTGTATTTCCTACTTAGCTTGTTTAGAAGTACTATGTAGGAAACTCTTTATAAACCTTAAACCTTTATGTTTGAGTCTTGTCTAGAGTTAGTCGAGTTGTAAAGTCTTTGTAATAGAGTTATTACAAAGTGACTTGTAATAGAGTATTACAAATTAGTAAGGGATTAAGATGTTAATTCCTAGGTTACATAGGTTGTAATCTAAAAGTTGCTTAGTAGTGATGTTGAAATCTTACAAGGGTAGGTCATGGTTTTTAATCCCGTTGAGCTATGAAGTTTCCACATAAAATTCCTTTTGTCATCTACTTACTGCAGTGTGCGTGTGTTCTAGTGGAACTGATAGAGAACCTGGTTCTCTATAGAGTTTGGTGGACCCTTATATTCTATCAATTTTGTTTTAAAATAATTGCTCGAGCCATCGAGCTACACTTGTTGACGTTTTTAAAATTTTATTAATGCATTACTGCTTTTCTTATTTATTATTATTTTTACATTTTCTTTTTAGCATTATTATTACTTATCCCGATGAACCTACAACTGTGACATGTAATGAGACAACGTAACATAAGGATAGTGATTCAGAGGATCTAGAAGATGATATAATACCTGGAAAAATCGTCAGAGAAGTAGAAAACTTTGAAAATAAACCAAAGTCTAATTTGGAGGAAACTGAGGCCATTAACTTAGGGGATTCCGAAACGGTCAAGGAAACACGTATAAACATTCATCTATCACTGTCAGAGAAGGAAGAGTACATCAGATTCCTAAAAGAGTATGAAGATATCTTTGCATGGTCCTACGATAATATAACTGGTTTTAAGCACATCCATAGTGGCTCACAAGCTACCCACTAATCCCATGTGTCCACCGGTAAAGTAGAAGATTAGAAAGTACAAGCCGGATATGAGTTTGAAGATAAAAGAAGAGGTCACCAAACAAATCAAAGCCAAGGTTCTTCGAGTGGTCGAATATCCGACTTGGTTGGCCAACATTGTGCCAGTTCCTAAGAAAGATGGGAAAGTTAGAGTGTGCGTCGATTACCTAGATCTGAATAGAGCAAGTCCCAAAGATGATTTCCCGTTGCCCAACATACACATACTGATTGATAATTGTGCCAAGCATGAGCTCCAATCCTTTGTGGATTACTTCGCAGGATACCATCAGTTCTGGATGACTATGGAAACAGACTGTATCAAGTATGTTCATAAGTGTCACCAATGCCAGATACATGCTGACATGATACTAGTACTACCAAACGAACTCAATGCAACAAGTTCACCCTGGCCTTTCTCCGCTAGGGGTATGGATGTCAATAGCCCAATTGAACCAGCTGCTTCACACGGGCATAGGTTCATTCTGGTGGCCATAGACTACTTAACAAAATGGGTTGAAGTTGCATCTTATAAAGCTTTAACTAAGAAGGTTGTAGCGGATTTTGTTTAGGACCGCATTGTTTGTCGATTTGGAGCACCGGAGTCAATCATTACTGACAATGCCGCCAATCTTAACAGTGATTTGATGAAAGCCATGTGTGAAACATTCAAGATCAAGCATAGGAACTCCACAGCATACATGCCGCAAATGAACGGAGCTGTAGAAGCCACCAACAAGAACATCAAGAAGATATTGAGGAAAATGGTGGCCAATTACAAACAATGGAACGCTAAGCTGCCATGTGCTTTACTTGGATATCGTACTATAGTTCGCACATAAACTGGGGCAACTCCCTACCTACTAGTTTATGGTACTGAAGTCGTTATTCCTGCCGAAGTGGAAATTCCTTCTTTAAGAATCATACAAGAAGCTGATCTTAGTGATGCAGAATGGGTACGAAGATGGTATGAACAACTAGCTCTCACTGATGGAAAAATAATAAATGTGGTATGTCACGGTCAACTCTACCAGAACAGAATGGAAAGAGCTTTCAACAAAAAAGGTCAGGTCAAGGCAATTCGCATCGGGGCAGTTGGTGCTAAAGTGAATCTTCCTGCACTAGGATGAAGCCAAGGGAACGTTCTCACCCAACCGGCAGGGCCCTTACATGGTTCACCTGGTATTGATAGGAGGAGCACTTATACTTGCAGAAATGGACGGAGAAATTTGGCTGAAACCTATCAATTTAGACACAGTCAAAAGATATTATATTTAAGATTGTTTACATTTTCTTTTTGATGTAGCTGAACTACGCATGACCTGATTACAATTTAAGAGGGGATACATAGGTAGCCCTGTGGGTTCAGTCATATCATAATAAAATCTTCATTTCCCCCATGATCAGAAACTGGGGCAAGATCTCGAGTTTGTCTGATTTTATCACGTTTGGAATAGCCAAAGAATGTTGTCAGAAGTATGCACTTAAACTGGGGCAGAAGTTTGAGGAGGACCCTCAAAATTCTAAAGCAAGGAGGTTGCGATGTCTCGAAATGCGTCACAGTCATCAGTACATCCAAATTATTTGATTTCATGCATTTTAAACAACTACATTTCTGAAAATAATAATTTGTCAAATGCATGCATGTTTTTCGAAAATTTTCTTCTATGGCATCCAGACGTTAACCAGGGTAACTCAAGCAAGGTCTCAAGGCAAAAGGAAAAGCAAGGAAATCGAGAGCGTGAACCAACCGTTCCTCCACAAAACTCACAATTTTTCTTTGAATGCAGGCACAATGAACACAACATGAATATTCGCAAATACATACACACAACAAAATCATTATCTTCATAACGACAAAGTTGCCAAACGCAAACACATCAAGCTAATAAATACTTTACTCTCTTGCATCTATTCATTGCTTTTCTTGCATGAGACTAAGCACTGTCTCCATTCCTTGCATAAGGCTAAGCATTGCATTTATTTGCATGAGACTAAACACTGTCTCCATTCCTTGCATAAGGCTAAACATACCTTTCTTCACATGAGACTAAACACTGCCTCCATTCCTTTCATGAGGCTAAGAATTTCCTCCATTATTGCATAAAGGCTAAGAATTGCCTTTCCTCCCTAACTTGCATGAGACTAAGCATTGTCTCCACTCTTTGCATAAGGCTAAACACTGCCCTCACCATTGTATAAGGATAAACATTGCCTCTCCTTACAGGAGACTAAGGATTGTGTCCACTCCCTGCATAGGGCTAAGCACTGCCCTCACCTTGCATAAGGCTAAAACACTACCTTCCTTTGAGACTAAGCATTGTCTCCATTCCTTGCATGAAGCTAAGCATTGCCTCCATTATTGCATAAGGCTAAACATTGCCTCTCTTTATATGAGACTAAACACTATCTCCACTACATTACATAAGGTTAAGCACTATCTCTCTTCTTCGTATTGGGCTAAGCACTGCTCTCATCTCACACAAGACTAAGCCTTGTCTTGTCTCGTCCTCGCATATGACTAAGCATCACTTATTTCCTCTATCAAACGATCGACATCGCCATATCTTTGCATTTCATGGGCTGAAACATCGCCACGTTGTCCGAAGGCGTCATAGTCCAAAGGCACCATCCTCATAGCATAAAGATACCTTCCATGGCCTGAGGATCTCTCGATACTGTAAATTATTATTCAAAGGCGTCATAGTCCAGAGGAACCATCCTCATGGCCCAAGGACACCATTTCATGGCATGCGAATCCCTTATCATACGCTTCGTGGCCCAGGATACCATGGTCTAAGGACATCATCCTCATCGTCCAAAGACAACCTTCATGGTCAAAAGGGAATTTTCATCATGATTAAATTTTCGCAATAACCCATATATATTCACATGCACCGTGTTTTAAGTTTTACAGGTAACTCGGGAGGTAACCGTTCTACAAACGGGAGCAATCTTCGCTCTGGTTTCCGTTCACAATGTTCACATCCTTTGACTACTTCAAACGTAACCGACAACCAGTAATTGACTACCTTTTACTCCATAACCAATCAAATATCTTCCTTGTGATACACCCGTAACGTCCAAACTCGCATTCATGACTCCACCGGAAATTATCCGTTACCTATAACACCATCCCACCCCAAAAAGAACCTTTTCGAAATAGACGACCACTATTATACTAGCTCCATTGATTTTGTTTGCCGTTGGATCTAGAACTACACATGACCTGATTTCCATAATACCAGGGATACGTAGGCAACTCAGAAACCAGGGTTCGCCCCCATTTTTTAAATCATATCATTCCCTACTCAATTCAGCCAAAATTGGTCATCATTTTCTTTACCCGATATAGGGCTGATTTTCAAACCAATTTAGGTCCAAACGAAGAGGCCCATCCCCAATTGACCCCTAGAAGCCCAAAACCAAACAACCCAACAGGTCTGCCCTATTAGCGACCTGCTTTACCCAACCCTAGCACCCTCTAATCTCAGCCATTGATCTCAAATGATCAACGACCCATAATAAACCCCCCACTATCCGTATAATCTCACAAACCTAAACCCTAACCCACTTTTTTCCAATCGGCCTCCCCTATACTCTCTCAAAACTTCCTCTCACCTCACAAACCTAACTGCCACCCCAAGTCTTCTCTGAATCCAGCTCTTCCACGGATTCTTACAATTATTTACTTTCTTTTTCCAGATTCTACCGCTATTACTTGTGTAAATATGGTGTTACTTAGTACTTTTTTATTTTTTAGCAAGTACCAGTCTTTGAATCAAAGGAGATCAACTTTATTCTCCATGATTTGGACGATATTTCGTCCTTACACATTCATAGCAAGGCTATGAGGATCAGATTCACCAAGATCTCCGGCCAATATCTGATCCTAGTCAAACTAGGGTTTACCTAGTTTCTTCTCCTAATTTGATTCTAAACTGATTTCTGTATGTTCTTCTTTCTTTGTTTATGTTCGATTGAATGTATTTACTTATTTATGTGTTGATTTTTATTACTATATAAACCCCTCCCCTAATCCCTTTTAATGGACCAGAAGAACTATTCTCTCACTCTCACTTACTCGATACCATTCTGAAATTGAGCTCTTGGCCAGCTGAAAGCCAAGGCCACCAGATTATGTTTACCTTCCTCCAGTGCAAGCACTGCTCGAGGTCCATTTCGAGGCTCCTACGAACTCTGAAGCAATGGGTAGTTGGGATCTTGCTGGTCTCTAATAATCACAGCTATTCTTGTGATTTTCGAGTTCTTCATCCTTTATTTAGTTTGTTTTCAACTAGTTAGTACCCTATACTCTCGTAATTTTATTACTTTTTGATTGTGTGCATTTCTCTGGGTGTTTTATATCATGCTTTCTCAAACCTGCTCTAATTCTGACTTTTGCTAAGTGATACATGATGTTTACCGGGCTTGCAACTAAACCTAATTATTGTTTATCGAATGTTGTTTGGATTTCTGAGATGTTATGTCTGTCAAGTGTTTTTTTTCTTCTTATTGAATCCCTTATACATCATCCGCTGTCCTGCTGCAGCTATGGGATGACATTACAAGAATACTTAGCCTAATATGCTCTTCCTTGACCTTATTAGCCTCAATGCTTGCCTAATGTAGATAACCAAGTTGCTTGAATGTTTGTCTCCATGTTTGAGCTTAATTGACTATTGAAGACTATTGTTGTTTTGAACTATGATTGGGACTCTCTTAGGAAATTAATACATGCCTAGAATCTATGCCAAATCTTCTATGTATACCTACTATTCCCTGAAACCAACTTGTGATCATATGAACTTTGTGTGCTAATTTTGTTGCAATGCCAAAGCAGGATCATTCTTTTCTTTGATGTTTTGTGCTCACCTATTGTTTGAGACTCCTGGGGTAAATTTCAATCTTTGTCTTGTTTACTCTTCTTTACATGATGTGATTTTTCTTGACTTGCCTGAAAATCAGCCTCTTCTCATCTGAATGCTCACTTATCGATAAACTGAGATTGCTTGCCTGTCCCATATGTTAAGCTCTGCAAATTAGTTGTTCTCATTAGTGTTTATATGATCCTATCTATAAGTCATGGTTAGAGGTGTTGTTGGTCACAACTTAAGGGATGAGTGTTTTAATCTTCAGAGATGTTCAGTTAACTCTGTATGTAGTGTCATATGTTTAGCGAAGCTTAGCATCCTTTGGGTAAGAAATTATTTGTCTGGCCTAGTATGCTGGACCTGCTTTGGTATTGGAAGTTTGAAGAGCATTGTTTGCATTCGGAGTCTGGGCCTGCAGTCCACATGGAATTCTAGACCTATTTGAAGGCCTAATTATGTTACTGAGTTTATTGCGTATTCATATTTGTACTTGTACTTATTCAGTAGGGCATGTAATAATTTGTAAACAAACGATGAGGGAGATTAGTCAAAAATGGGTTGGGGTATCCTAATTCTCGCATAAACGGGTAGAGAGCATGCCTAAAGGACCTACCTGCTTTATTTGCTACTTTGTTCGATATGCTTTATTTTTGTACACATAGAAACCATGCCTATAGAAAATCACACACTTTACTTAACTTACCTAATACATGTACATTATTTAAAAGCATGATTGTTTGGGTAAATACTTTACCTGCTCCCCTGTCTACTTCTATATGATTATTGGATAGCATGCCTATAGGATTGCAATAATACATGCCTTTGCCAATACTCATCTAGATACCATGTCTATAAGGCTCTAATTAATTAATTAATCGACTGCTTCTGTTGTTCTTATTACACTGCCCGCCTAGATAATGTGTCTATAGGAATATGTATGATGAGTCACTGTTTAAATACCAACTATTAGAAATCCTACCTATAGAATATTGTCACCTTCTTGAGACACACGCCTATAAAATCAGCACTGGTAATTCATAATTCTGGGATTGTTTCATGGCGAAAACAATTAGAAATTATACCTATAGGATTTACAATGCTTGTAATCTCCCTAAGCATTAGTCTAAAAATTGCAGTACTATCTGCATAATACCAGAAATCAGAATCATATAGAAATCATGCCCATAGGACTTAATGACTCAAATACGTTTGAAATTATCTACTGTGTAGCCTGGAACTTGTTTGCGTGCTTTGTTGTTACGTGTGGAGGCTAACATGAGCCACTCTTTTCTATTATTTGAAGTCCTATTTGTTTTGAATTCACGATTAGTTTTATCATTTTGAGCAACCTAGGTAAAGTCTAGAACCACCCAAATAGAGGTCCAAAGCCTCCTGGACCACAAGTATGGGACGGATAGTGGACGCATAGGATACGATTTAGAATTGAATTAGAGTGCCTTTAAGTAACCACTTCAACATAGTAATTGGGTTGCAGGAGATGATAGTCTGTGCCCGCTAAATAATATGAGCAATCGCCTACCTTAAGGGAGTTGCGAAGTATTATTAATGTTGCACAGGGTGATCCTTTAGGCTTAAAAACTTTGGACCCCTCTTTTTCTTTATATACTTGTTATTACACTCAGTCGTTTAATATAGACCAATGTAGTTGTATCCTTATAGTCATACTAAGATTTATACTAATTCTCATATGTTTTAATAAGACTTTTCAACTTTTAATCTCTCTTTACTTATTTGATCACCTAGCCTAATTACATAATCCATATAGTTTAATGTTCAACCGGGACCCACAGTTGTGGACCTCGAAGAGTGCCTTACACCTTCTCTCCGAGGTAATTTGAGCCCTTACCCGATCTTTAATGACGTTGACTAGTCAAAATAGAGTTACTTGCAAATAGGTGCCCTAACGCACCTTAAACCGTTAGATGGCAACTCTTCTCTTTTAATACCTCATTTAAAAGAGTTGTCACAAGTCAAAACCTGCTTTTGCAAGAAAACGGGGAACAACAGATGCAATAGACAAGAAACCCTCCATAAAGCGACGATAATAACCGGCCAAGCTGAGAAAACTTCAAATCTCAGTAGCTGAAGATGGCCTGAGCCAAATTTGAATTGCCTCTATCTTCTTCAAATCTAACTCAATTCCTTCACTGGACACTATGCGTCCTAAGAATGCCACCGAACTAAGCCAGAACTCAAACTTAGAGAATTTGGCATACAATATCTCCTATCTCAGCCTCTGTAATACAACACCCAAGTGTAGTGCATGCTCCTTATGGATACGGTAGTACACCAGGATATCATCAATAAATACTATGACGGATGAATCAAGATATGGCTGGAATACACTATCCATCAAGTGCATAAATGTTGTTGTGGCATTGGTCAGTCCAAACGACATCATGAGAAATTCATAGTGACCATAACGAGTCCTAAATGCCGTCCTTAGAATATCTGAAACCCGAATTTTCAACTGGTGATACCTGAACCTCAAATCAATTTTGGAGAATTCCTTCGCACCCTATAGCTGGTCAAATAAATCATCAATACGTGACAAAGGATACTTATGCTTGATTGTAACTTTGTTCAGTTGCCTGTAATCGATGCACATCCGCACAATACTATCTTTGTTTTTCACAAACAGAACCAGTGCACCCCAAGGCGATACACTAGGCCTAATACACCCCTTATCAAGAAGTTTCTGAAGTTGCTCTTTCAATTCTTTCAATTCAGCTAGTGCCCTACGATACAGAGGAATAAAAATAGGCTGAGTGCCCGACACCAAGTCAATACCAAAATCAATATCTCTTTCGGGTGACATACCCGCCAGGTCTGTAGGAAATATATCTGAAAAGGCTCGTAGTACCGGTACTGAATCAATAGTAAGAGTATAGGCATCAATATCTCTCACAAAGGCCAAATATGACAAACACCCCTTCCTAACCATACGTTGAGCCTTCAAATAAGAAATTACCATGTGGGGAACATAATCTAGAGAACCTCTCCATTCGACTTTTGGCAACCCCGGCATCGCCAACGTCACATGTTTTGCATGACAGTCCAAAATAGCATGACAAGGAGAAAACCAATCCATACCCAAGATTACATCGAAATCAACCATACTAAGTAATAAGAGATCAACTCTAGTTTCCAGTCCCCTAATAGTTACCACACATTACCGATACATACGGTCCACAATAATAGTATCACCCACCGGCATAGATATACGAACAAGTAAAACTAAGGACTCACGGGGCATGTCCAGATAATGAGTAAAGTACGATGATACATACGAATAAGTAGAATTAGGGTCAAATAATATAGAAGCCTCCCTATGGCACACTAAGACAATACCTGTGATCACTGTATCTGAGGCAATGACATCTGGCTTGGCAGGAAAATCATAGAATCGGGCATGACTGCCACGTGATCGACCTCTCCCTCTTGGGCAACCCCTAGCTGACTGAGCCCCACCCCAAACTGGTTGGGCGGGTGGCGAAGTAACTGGTGCTGAAGCCATAGTCTGATTCTTCTATTGCACCGGACCTCCTGGGTAATGAGGGCACTGCCTCCACATATGCCCAAACTCCCCACACTCAAAGCAACTCCTCGGTACTGGTGGTGGTAAGGACTTAGTCGGGCCCCGAGAACCAGAATAACCGTTAGAAACACCCGGTGCAAATGAACCCAAAACTGAAGGAGCACGGAACAAACACTGGACTGTAAGGGCACTGAGAAATGACTGAACCTGATCAGAACTGTATGAACCATGGCTGGATGATGCACCATGGTGAACTGGATGACCCACCTGAGCGTGTCTGTAAGGACGCACCCTGTCGTGGTAAGACTAAGCCCCTGAAGGAATACTACTGAAACCACTCGATCCATGAGGCCTCTTAGCCTCCATCTCTCCTCGCTTCAGGCTATGAACCATCTCTATCTGCCGAGAAATGTCAACTACCTTATCAAAAGTAGCACCAGACACCCTTTCCCGAGTCATAAGTAACTGCAGCTGATATGTAATGCCATTAATGAACCTCCTAATACTCTTTCTATCGGTGGGATCCAACCAAACTACGTGACAAGCCAACTCAAAAAACCTCATCTCGTATTGGGTCACATACATGCCATCTTGGCGAAGCTACTCAAACTGTCTGCGTAGCTCCTCCATACGAGACTGCGGTACGAACTTCTCCAAAAAGAGAATAGAGAACTCCTGCCATGTAAGTGGTACTGCACCGACCGGCCTGCGCCTCTCATAAGCCTCCCACCATCTAACGGCAGCCCCAGAAAACTGAAAAGTAGTGAATGAGAACCCACTGGTCTCTAGAATACCCGTTGTCCGAAGCATCCGCTGGCACTTATCCAGAAAACCCTGAGCATCCTCTGACCTAACACCGCTAAATGATTGAGGTCGAAGCCTCCCAAATCTCTCAAGTCTCCTCTTCTCATCATCTTCCATAACGGGTACTACCGGGGCCTAAGCAGTTGCAACCGGCTGGGCTGGTAGTGTCCCAGGTATCTGAAGTCCCTGCACTACTTGCTCTGGAGTACGAGAAACAGGGGAATGAGTACCTCCCCCGACCTGAGAAGTAGTTGGTGCGACCTGAGCTGAAACCACCTGACAAAGACCAGTGCAACCTGTCAATATCTGAGCAAAAGCCTCTTGTAGGACTGGAATCTCAATGGGCACAGTTGGTGCCTGAGTTGGTCCCGCCGGTTCAACTACATCTGAAATCTTCTCCTTAGATGGGGAAATTGGTGGTGCTACATGTGCTGCTCCAATTGCTGTACGAGCGACACCTCGACCTCTACCTCGGCCCCGACCTTTACCACGGCCCCGGCCTCTCTTGGCCCTAACTAGTGGCACTAGTGGATGACCGTCTGATTCGGTAGTACGTGTTCTCACCATCTGTGAGAGAATAGAATAACTGAATTTTATTTTCCGGAATCAATAATTTAGCACGACCGAATACAAGAAAGTGAAATTTTCCTAAGGGTTCGGCAGCCTCTCGAAGATAAGTACAAACGTCTCCGTACCGATCCGCAAGACTCTACTAAACCTGCGCATGACTCATGAGACCTATGTAACCTAAGCTTTGATACCAACTTGTCACGACCCAAAAACTCACACCTGTCATGATGGCACCCATCTTAATACGAGGCAAGCCGACAACCTCAATAAATCATAATTTTTTTTAAGTTTGAAAATATAATATTTAAAGGCAACACAAAATATCTCGCAAATACCAATACAAATACTCCCAAAACCCGATGCCACTGAGTACATGAGCATCTAAACAATAATAATGTCTGACTGATTAAACACTGTCTGAAAATATAGAACAGTACAAAAACTAAAAGGAAAGAGAGTCAAGGTCTGCGGACGTCAAGCAGCTACCTCGACAGTCTCCAATGGATAAAACTTCGAACAATTAGCAATCGCCATGTCCGGATATACCTGGATCTGCAGACGAGGTGCAGGGTGTAGTATGAGTACAACCAACTCATCAAGTAACAATACTAAATAAAGAGCTGAAGATAGTGACGAGCTTCACGGCTAACTCCAATTACAGTAATTTCTAACATAAGAAGATAGGCATGCTTTCATGTTCAACATTTAAAACTCAACAGTAATTTCATATCAAGTTCGACTGAAAAAGGAGATAATATCTTTTAGAAATTTCCAAAACAATGATATATGATAGCTGAAGTCTGACAATAATGAAATCAATGCATCCTCTCAGAGCAACAATCACTCAGTCCCCCCATTCACTCCAACCTCACAATCACTCTTTCCTCACAGTCACTCATCCCTCTCAATCACTCAGCACTCGGCACTCGCACTCAGTAGGTACCTGGGCTCACTATGGGTGTGTACAGATTCCGGAGGGGCTCCTTCAGCCTAAGCGCTATAACAAGTCAATCATGGCATATAACAATGAAACATGCTACGGCGTGCAGTCCGATCCCATAAATATCCTCACAATCAGGTCCTCGGCCTCACTCAGTCATCAACCTCTCTAGTCTTTCGGGCTCTCAAAAGTCATGATAAGCAGCCCGAATAGAAATGATATGATGCATTAATAATGAACAATATAGACTGAGATGTAATATGTAGTAAAATCGTGACTGAGTATGAAACAACAATTTAGTTTATAATTCAACATGTACACGACCTCTGTAGGTCCCAACAGTGTAAACACATGGTTTAAACATGATTTATAGTTCAATTTCTCAAATATGTGGAAATATAGACGGATATCAATAGATTATTTAACTACACAGTTTTATGGAACTGACCAAGTCACAATTCCTACGGTGCATGCCCATACGCCCGTCACCTAACATGTGCGTCACTTTAAAACCAATCACATATCATAAAATCCGGGGTTTCATACCATCAGGACCAAATTTAGAACTGTTACTTACCTCAAACCGTCTAATTCTTTATTTTTCAATGCCTTTGCCTTATGAATCGACCTCCAAACACCTCAAATCTAGCCACAAATAATTCGATTCAGTCAAAACAAATTATAGGAATTAATTCCATATGAAAATATTAATTTTCCAACAAAATCCGAAATTGCACTCAAAAATCGTGTCTCGAAACCCGACAAAAATTGCAAACTATGAATCCCCATCCAACCACGAGTCCAACCATATAAATTTTACCAAATTCCGACATCAACTCGATCGTCAAATTTTTAATTAAAATCTTTGAAGATTTCTACCATTTTCAACCCAATTTTGACCCATTTGAACTCAACAATCTTTCCACAAATCTTATTGGTACGTGTATGTATAGATAATACTCTCACACGTAAGAATCATACTCCCAATCACCCATTTTTACCCAAACTCAAAATTGAAGACCATGGTTAGAAATGCTTACCTCTTTGAAGCCCTAGCAAGATCCTTGTGAAATCTTCAAACCTTAAACAAGAATTGATGGACAAATGACTAGGTCTTCACTTTCTCTCTCTAAGATGCTCTCACCTCTCTCTAAAATATCAGATGAAACCCTTCAAAATGACCCTCAATGCCTTTTTGTAAAAATGGGATCGGGTAAAATTTCCAAAACTTAACCTTGCCGAAACCGGGTCTGCGATCGCATACCGTCCCGAAGAATCATTATGTGGCCCGCATAATGGGTCACAAAAAGGCCCTCCGGAACTAGGCAACACTGTTCAGTCTGTGACCGTTATGTGCTCGCATAATGCACCACAGAACTGGTCTGCAGTTGCATAATGCACCGCAGACCTTCCTCAAAACTTGCCCCACCTCTGATTCACTCTGCGGCCATTATGCGGTCTGTAGAGTGATTCTACGACCGCATAGTGGGTCGCAGAAATGAATTTTTGCCATTAAGCCTAGTTCAGCACCACGAAACCTTAATTTTCTTAGCAAACATTTTCCAGGGTCGATACACATAAGTCTACATCCGGTCAACCTTTTCAACTTAAGTTCTAAATCTTTGAACTACGTGTTCTAAATCATTCCAAAACCTCACCAGACCCGAACCAATTATCCCACAAGTCAAATAACAACCATAAAGCACAATTTGAGCAATAAATGGGGAGATGGGTTTGTAATACTCGAAACAATCGATCGAGTCATTACATTCTCCCCCTCTTTAACAAACGTTCGTTCTCGAACGAGTTTAGAATTATACCTGGTGTCTCAAATAGGTGTGGATACTTTCTCCGCATCTCCCACTCAGTCTCCCAAGTAGCTTCCCCGACTGGCTGGCCTCTCCACTGCACTTTCACTGAAGTTATGTTCTTTGATCTCAACTTTTAGACCTGCCGGTCTAAAATGGCCACCGGCTCCATATCATAAGTCAAATTACCATCCAACTGTACTGTACTTAAATCCAAAACATGAGACGGATCCCTAACATACTTCCGGAGCATAGATACATAAAACACTGGATGAACACTCGATAGACTAAGCGGCAATGCAAGTTCATAAGCCACCTCTTTAATCTTCTTAAGCACCTCAAACGGCCCAATATACCGAGGGCTCAGCTTGCCCTTCTTCCCGAACCTCAACACAACCTTCATAGGCAAAACCTTAAGCAGAACCTTCTCCCCAACCATGTAAGCAACATCACGGAACTTTCGGTCAGCATAACTCTTCTGTCTAGACTGCGCCGTGTGAAGCCACTCCTGAATCAATTTAACCTTATCCAAAGCATCCTAAACCAAATCAGTACCCAATATCCTAGTCTAACCCGGCTCAAACCAACCCACCAGAGACCGACACTGTCTCCCATTTAAATCCTCATACGGAGCCATCTGAATGCTCGATTGGTAGTTGTTACTATAAGCAAACTCTGCCAGTGGCAGAAATTGATCCCAAGAACCCTCGAAATCTATAACACAAGCGCGTAGATAATAACTAGCCAAGGCGAGAAAACTTTGAATCTCAGTAGCTGAAGATGGCGTGGGCCAACTCTGAACTGCTTCTATCTTCTTCGGATCTACCTTAACACTTTCACTGGACACTATGTGTCACAAGAATACCACCGAACTAAGCCAGAACTCACATTTAGATAATTTGGCATACGGTTTCTCTTCTCTCAGCCTCTGTAATACAATACCCAAGTGTTGTGCATGCTTCTCCTCGCTACGTGAGTACACCAGGATATCATCAATAAATACTAAGACGAATGAATCAAGATATGGCTGGAATACACTATTCATCAAGTGCATAAATGTTGTCGGGGCATTGGTCAGCCCAAACGACATCACGAGAAATTCATAGTGACCATAATGAGTCCTAAATGCCATTTTTAGAATATCCACAAATTTTCAACTGGTGATACCCGGATCTCAAATCAATTTTGGAGAATAACTTCGCTCCATGTAGCTGGTCAAATAAATCACCAATACACGGCAACAGATACTTATTCTTGATTGTAACTTTGTTCAGTTGCCTGTACCATCTTTCTTTTTCACATACAGAACCGGTGCAACCCAAGGTGACACACTAGACCTAATAAACCCCTTATCAAGAAGTTCCTGAAGTTGCTCTTTCAATTCTTTCAATTCAGCCGGTGCCATACGATACAGAGGAATAGAAATGGGCTGAGTGCCTGGCACCAAGTTAATACCGAATTCAATATCCCTGCCGGGTGACATACCCGACAGGTCTGCAGGAAATACATCCGAAAAGTCTCGCACTATCGGTACTAAATCAATAGTATGAGTATAGGCATCAACATCTCTCACAAAGGACAAATATGACAAATACTCCTTCCCAACCATACGTTGAGCCTTCAAATAAGAAATTACCCTACAGGGAATATAATCTAGAGAACCTCTACATTTGACCTTCGGCAACCCCTACATCGCCAACGTCACGGGTTTTGTTTGACAACCCAGAATAGCATGACATGGAGACAACCAATCCATACCTAAGATTACATCAAAATCAACTATACTAAGCAATAAGAGATCAACTCTAGTCTCTAGTCCCCCAATAGTTATCATACATGACCGATACACATGGTCCACAATAATAGTATCGCCCACCGGTGTAGATACACGAACAAGTGAAAATAAGGACTCACGGGGTATATCCAGATAATGAGTAAAGTACGATGATACATATGAATAAGTAGAACCAGGGTCAAATAATATAGAAGCCTCCTTATGGCACACTGAGACAATATATGTGATCACTGCATCTGAGGCAACGACATCTGGCCTAGCAGGAAAAGTATAAAATCGGGCCTGACCACCACGTGATCGGCCTCCCCCTCTTGGGCGACCCTTAGCTGACTGAGCCCCACCCTGAGCTGGTTGGGCGGGCGGCGAAGTAACTGGTGCTGACTTCGTAGTCTAACTCATTTGCTGCACTGGACCACATGGGCGACGAGGACACTGCCTTCACATATGCCCAAACTCCCCACACTCAAAGCAACTCTGCGGTACTGGTGGTGGTAAGGACTGAATTGGGCCCCGAAAACCAAAATAACCGCTAGAAACACCCGGTGCAAATGAACCATGAACTAAAGTAGCACGGGACGAAATCTAGGCTGGAAGGGCACTAAGAGAAGACTGGACCTGATGAGAACTGTATAAACCATGGCTGGATAATGCACCACGGTCAACTGGACGACCCACCTTAGCGTGTCTATAAGGACAACCCCTGTCGTGGTAAGACTCACCCTCTAAAGAAATACCGTTGAAACCACTCGATCCACGAGGCCGCTTGGCCTCTCTCTATCTCTCTCTCTCTCTCCTCACTCTTGGATGCGAACCATCTCTATCTGCCGAGCAATGTCAACTACCCCATCAAAAATAGCACCAGACACCATTTCCCGAGTCATAAGTAACCGCAGATTATATGTGAGGCCATTAATGAACCTCTCCCTACTCCTCTCCCTATTGGTGGGAACCAACCAAACTGCATGACGAGCCAACTCAGAAAACCTCATCTCGTACTGGGTCACAGACATGCCATCCTACCGAAGGTGCTCAAACTGTCTGTGCAGCTCCTCCCTACGAGACTGCGGCACGAAATTCTCCAAAAAGAGAATAGAGAACTCCTACCATGTAAGTGTACTACACCGACTGACCTGTGTCTCTCATAAGCCTCCCACCATCTGAAGGCAGTCCCAAAATATCCTTACAAGCAGGCCCTAGACCTCACTCAGTCATCAACCTCTCCAGTCTCTCAGGCTCTCAGAAGTCATGATAAGCAACCCAAATAGAAATGATATGATGCATCAATAATGAACAATAAAGACTGAGATGTAATATGTAGTAAAATCTTTACCCATTTGAACTCAACAATATTTTCACAAACCGTATTGGTACGTGTGTGTATAGATTAGACTCTCACACCCAATAATCATACTCCCAATCACCCATCTTTACCCAAACTCGAAATTGAAGACAAGGGTTAGAAATTCTTGCCTCTTTGAAGCCTTAGCAAGATCCTTGTGAAATCTTCAAACCTTGAACAAGAATTGATGGACAAATGACTAGGTCTTCACTTTCTCTCTCTAAGATGCTCTCACCTCTCTCTAAAATATCATATGAAACCCTTCAAAATGACCCTCAATGCCTTTTTATAAAAATGGGATCGGGTTATATTTACAAAACTTAAACTTGCCGAAATCGGGTCTGCGATCGCAGATCGTACCGTTGAACCATTATGCGGCCCGCATAATGGGTCGCGTAAAGGCCCTCTGGAACTGGGCAACAATGTTTCAGTCTGCGATCGCATAATGCATCGCAGAACTGGTTTGCGGTCGCATAATGCGCCGTAGACCTTCCTCCAAACTTGCCCTACCACTGATTCACTCTGCGGCCATTATGCGGTCCGCAAAGTGATTCTGTGATCGCATAGTGGCACGCAGAAATGACTTTTTCTGGCAAATATGTTTCCTTACTCCCTGGAGCATTGTTCAACCCAAAAGGTCCTTGCCGCGGTGAGCAAACTCGCCGCAAAGAATTTCTACAATTCTCAAATACGTAAGCCTAGTTCCGCACCACGAAACCTTAATTTCCTTAGCAAAATATTTTCGTGGTCATTACACATAAGTCATCATCCGGTCAACCTTTTCAACTTAAGTTCTAAACCTTGGAACTAAGTGTTCTAAATTATTCCAAAAGCTCACCGGACCCGAACCAATTACCCCGGCAAGTTAAAATACAACCGTAAAGCACAATTTGAGCAGTAAATGGGGAGACGAGGTTGTAATACTTGAAATGGACGGCCGGGTCGCTACATGTACTTTTTTAACTATCTAGATCGTCGCCTAAATTTTCATCAGTAAAACCTTATAAAATAATATTGCTCCTTTTAAAGCAAAGTGCCATACCGGAGGTGCCTTTAAGATATCGAAATATCCATTTTACACCTTCCCAATGCTCCTTTCCTGGATCTGACATGTATCTACTGACAACTCCAACTGCATGGGTTATGTCACGTCTAGTGCAAACCATAACATACATCAAACTTCCTATTGTTGAAGTATATGGAACTTTGGACATGTACTACCTTTCTTCATCTGTCTTAGGTGATTGGTTCTTCGACAAATTAAGATGGCTTCCGAGTAGAGTTCTTTTGGTCTTTGCATCATGAAGATTGAACCTTCTTAGTACCTTCTGTATATACTTTTCTTGAGATAATTTTAAGGATCCTTCATAACTGTTTCTGTTAATCCTCATCCCAAGCATTTGCTTAGCTGGTCCTAAGTCTTTCATTTCAAACTCCTCCTCTAGTTATTGCTTAACCCTGTTTATCTCATTTATTCTAGATCCTGCAATTAGCATATCATCAATGTACAATAGTAAAATGATATAGGATTAATCAAGATTTTTGATATAACGGCAATGGTCCATCTCACATCGTGTGAAACCATTATTATGCATGGATCCATCAAAATTCTTGTACCATTGTCGGGGTACTTGTTTCAAACCATACAAACTCTTCTGCAACTTATACACAAGGTTTTCTTTACCAGAAACTTGAAAACCTTCAGGTTGCTTCATGCAGATGTCTTCTTCAAAGTCACCATGTAAGAAAGCAGTTTTAACATCTAGTTGCTCCAAATGCAAATTTTCTGCAGCTACGATACTTAGCACCAACCTGATAGTAGTTAATTTGACTACAGGAGAGAAGATCTCGGTGTAGTCAATTCCTTCCTTTTGCTGAAAGCCTTTTACTACTAATCATGTTTTGTATCTCTTCTTACCATCATGATCTTCTTTGACCCTGTATACCCACTTGTTTTGCAATGCCTTCTTTCCTTTTGGTAACTCTGTAAGTATCCATGTTTTATTCTTTTGGAGAGAATTCATCTCTTCTTTCAAGGCTAGCTTCCACTTATCATAGCTTATCACATGTATTGCTTTAACAAAATGCTCTGGTTCTGCAGCATCAGTCAGAAAGAAATAGTGTAGAGAGAGAGTTAACCTATCAGGAGCATTCATGACTCTTTTAGATCTCCTTAATGTAGGTTCAGGATTAACTGATCCCGAATTTGATTCAAGTCCTGACTCCAGATCTGGTTCTCCATCTGATTCTATCTCTGGTTATGATTCTGATCCAAATTTGGCTTCTGGTTCGACATCTTCAATTTCAAATCCAGTTGCAGTTTCTCTTGCCACTTCATTTTTTGAGATTTCTTCTAACTCAATTGTTTCAGATGTCTGTCTGCTGGTGCTGGTTGGTTCTACTTCAAGCTTATCTTTGTACATCACATTTTCATTAAATGTGACATTCTTGTGTCTTAGGATCTTTCTATTCTGATCATCCCAAAATTGATAACCAAAATTATCATCACCATAGCCAATAAAGAAATATTTCTTGGCTTTAGGATTAAGCTCATCTCTATCATTAGCGTTTACATGCACATAAGCAACACAACCCAAAATTTTCAGATGTGAGAGAGTTACCTCCTTTCCTTTCCATGCCTCCTCAGGAATTTCAAAATTCAGTGGTACAAAGGGTCCCCTGTTTATGAGGTAAGATGTCGTGTTAACAACCTCAGCCCAAAAATGCTTCGGCAATCTAGAATGTATTCTCATACTTCTGGCTCGTTCATTCAGAGTTCTGTTCATCCTCTCAGTAACCCCATTTTATTTCGGTGTTCCAGGAATTATCTAGACCATTCTGATCCCATTCTCAGAGGAGAATGCTTTAAACTCTTGACTATCATACTCTCCCCTATTGTCAGACTTCAGATATTTTAACTTTAGACTTGTCTGATTTTTAACTTCAACTTTCCATCTTTTAAAGGTAACAAACACATCATATTTATTTTTCAGAAAATAAATACATACCTTTCTTGTGGAATCATCAATGAAGGTGACATATAGTGTGAGCCTCCCAGATAAGTTACAGGAGTTGGTCCCCACACATCTGTATGCACTAGTTCCAGCTTCTCTTTCTTTGGCGTCATTCCCGCCTTTGAGAAACTAACTCTCTTTTGTTTTCCGTAAATGCAATCTTCGCACAAACCTAATTTAACATGCTTTAGGTTTGGCAACTTTTCCTTGGATGTCAACAACTTCATTCCCTTCTCACTCATATGCCCGAGCCTTTGGTGCCATAATGTTGTATCACGACTATGATCAAATGTTGCTATAGTATCTCTGTGTATTGCATTTGCATACAGTGTTCCCTTCTTGAAGCCTCATGCCACAACCAAATATCCTTTGGTTATCTTCCACGATTCGTTACCGAATATTGTTGTATGTCCTTCACTGTCAATCTAACCCATAGATATCAGATTTCTTTTAGGCGAGGAACATGTCGGAAATTTCATAATTTCCCCTTGTGAAGTCTTTATATGAACTTCACCTTTCCCAACAATGTCCAGAGATTCGTGGTCTACTACATAAACCTTCCCAAATTTTTCAGAGATATAATTATGTAATAATTCTTTGCATGATGTAGCGTGAAAGGATGCACCTGAGTCCAGAATCCAAGATTCGACTGGACTGTCTGCACAACAAATTAGTGCATCACCAACTTGTTCATCAATTACATTTGCTTAATTATAATTCTTGTATTGATCGTTCTTCTTTTTCTTTGGCTCTCTACACTGACTACTGTAGTGACCCTTTTTATCGCAATTCCAACACGTAATATCTTTGTGATTTTTGGATTTCTCTCTTCTCCTTGATTTTGATCTTCCACGACCATGACTTTGTCCTTTTTGGCTGCTTCTCCCCCTACTTTCGGTATTCAAAGCAGATCCTGGGGAATCACTTGATTCTACCCCTGCTTTCGATATTCAAAGCAGATCCAATTTGAGTTTGGTACTTCCCGATAAACTGCTAACTGCAGTTACTGTTGCAAACCAACTCTCCGGTAGAGATGATAGTAGAATCAACGCTCTGACTTTGTCATTGAATGTTATATTAACAGGACTCAACTGAGTTAATATTATATTAAACTCATTGATATGTTCTGTAACAGATCCATCTTCTGTCATCTTTAAGTTAAACAATCGACAATCAAATAGACTTTATTTGAAGCAGATGGCTTCTCGTACATATTTGATAACGCCTTCATCAGGCCTGTAATGGTCTTCTCGTTAATGATGTTAAACGACACATTTCGTGTTAGCATCAAACGAATCACATCAAGAGCTTGGCGATCTAATAGATCCCAATTCGCTTTGGCCATATTCTCTGGTTTTACCTCAGTCAGAGGTAAGTGTAATTGTTTTTGGTACAAATAATCCTCTATTTTGTATTTTTCAGAGTCCAAAATCTTTGCCATTGAATTTGTCAATCTTAACCTTCCCTTCTTCCGATGCCATTTTTTTTCACAAAAAATATTTATGTGAATAGTAACTATGAATAGTAACGATGATCAATAGTGTCGCACTATTCTTGTGAATAGTACATGCACCAATAACGTACTTTTCTGTCATAATTACACTGTCTATGATCTGATACTAGTTGTTGGGAAATATTTCAGGCTAATAGAAGGGAAAAAATATTTGAAAGAGAAAAGCAATAAATTGCACAAGATAAGACAAGAGAAGATTTACGTGGTTCGATAATTTTTGTCTACTCCACGGCCACACAAAAAATGGCTCTTTATTAATTGAAGAGAGAAAAAAGAAGTTGAGGGATGATTTATAAATGAAAATGCATACTCCTTTTATAGGCATTTGAATGTCATGCCGACGTAAGCGCGTACATCATAGGAATGCCGATATAAGCGCTTACATCATAAGAATACCGATATAAGCGCATACATCATAAGAATGCCGATGTAAGTGCTTACATCATAAGTTCATCTCTTTTTAACTTTTCTTTCTTTTGTTTTGTCTACTTTTCTTTCTTTCACATACAACAACATATTTGCTACTATCAGTTCAAACCTTTTTAATCTAATCAAGCTCTAAGTTTAGGACTGTCTTGTTCTCCTCACGCGCTACATCCCTATACATTAAAGGCGAACAAGAGTAACTTGCAGAAAATGTGGATATGGAACTTGAAAAGAATAACAATTTTTAGTTCCAGATTAAAAGAAGTATATTTTGAGCAAATGCTTCAAGATTGAATCAGTTCTCTAGTTTTTAGAAATTACACCTAAAAATCACAATATTCTGAGGTTTCTGATGGTTAGAACTCTTATAGAAGTCTAGCAGCAGCTCCTTGAAAAAACAGGACAAACTTCTTAAGCAACAAAGAGAGGGCATGTATATTATAGGGAATATGCTACGTTTCAATGAAAATGCTTTTTTAAACAGAACCTCACACGAAAGATCTAAAAACTTTAAACACGAAAAAACTATAGTTGGTCAGCAACTACCTGAAAAGGCCCTCATCTCTAGCAATAGTTACATCTTCGAACAGACATTGTATCACTTCCAAGTTTGGTGGCAGAGTACGAACAACTGCCTTATAGCATGAAATGAAGGGCCCCTGTCTAGAACTAACCACCTGATGATCTCAAAAACATAAAATCAGTGACATCTAAGACCTAGTAAAGTAAGCGATTGTAAAATGAACAAAAAAATCCTTTAGTACCGCTGCAATGGCTGGAAGATTTGCAGGTCCAGGTGAGACATACATGCCGATAATCATAGTGGGAATCTGATGCGCTGATGGGTCAAGCACCATAGTCAATAAGGAATTTATACCACCCAGCTGCAACGAAGCACCAGATATAGAAGATATGTTTAATCAGTCAAGTCGCTAATAATTGGTGTAAAGAATCTTGTTAGTTCAAACTTGCCTTTACGTTAATTTTCAACAGCACATTGGTGAGATACCGATCAAGATTGATCTTTGCAGGATTAGTAATGTAACGATCCGACTGGTCGTTTTGAGTATTACAACCCCGGTCCTTCATTTACTGCTCAATTTATGTTTTACAGTTGTTATATGACTCGCCGGGGTAATTGGTTCGGGTCCGGTGAGATCTTGGAATGAATTGGAACACTTAGTTCCAAAGTTTAAGTTGAAAAGGTTGGCTGGATGTCGACCTACGTGTAAACGATCCTGAAATAAAGTTTTGATGATTCTAATAGTTCTGTATGATAATTTTGGACTTAAGAGTGTATCCGAAAATTATTTGGAAGCCCGTAGCTAAATTAGGCTTGAAATGGCGAAATTAGAAATTTAAGTTTGAAAGTTTGACCGGGAAATTGACTTTTTGATATCGGGGTCGGAATCCAGTTCTGAAAATTTTCACGCATCCGTTATGATATTTATGACTTGTGTGCAAAATTTGAGGTCAATCAGACTTGATTTGATTGGTTTCAGCATTGAATGTAGAGGTGGGTATTTCTTAGTTTCATTAAGCTTGAATTGGAGTATGATTCGTGATTTTAACGTTGTTTGATGTGATTTAGAGGTTTGACTAAGTTCGTATGATGTTTTAGGACTTGTTGGTTTATTTAGTTGAGGTCCCGGGGGCCTCGGGTGAGTTTCGGATGGTTAACAGATCAATTTTTGGACTTGGTATTTTGCTGAAGTTTTTCTGGTGTACAGGTCTGTTTTCCTTCTACGCGATCGCGTGAAGAGGGATGTGATCGCGTAGGCTTAGCCGAGCAGTGCAGGTTTTGTGCTATGCGATCGCGTAGGAGTATCCGCGATCGCGTAGGGTTAATTGTGGGCTGTTGAGTTTTGTTCAATGTGATCGCGCAGGGAGGACCGCGATCGCGTAGCTGGAGTAGTTCACGCATCGCGAACACGGGAGGCATGTGGCGTTCGCGCAGAGGAAGTGAGGTAACAAGGGGGTCACACGAATTTGTGCTTCGCGATCGCTTGGACAGGTCCGCGACCGCGTGGCATTATCCACGATCGCGTAAGCGTATTATGGGCATTGAAAAATTTGTGTTTCGCGATCACGGGACTTGGTCCCCGATCGCATAGAAGAAATGACTAGGCACAGTGTTTAAGTTCTTAAAATAGGACGAAATTTTCATTTTTATCGATTTGGAGTTCGGAAAGAGGCGATTTTCGGGAGAGTTTTAAGAAAAATAACCGGGTAAGTGTTCTTAACTCATTGTTGGTCAAATTACCCGAATCCACAGTTGTTTTTAACATTTAATTGGTGAATTAAGTTGGAAAATTTTGAAAACCCTCTTAGTTTAATTTGAAAATTTGAGGGTCGAGTTGATGCCGAAATTTGGTAAAATTTATATGCTTGGATTCGTGGTTGAATGTGCGTTCTTATTTTGTAACTTTTATCGGGTTACGAGATGTGGGCCCCACGGGCAATTTTTGAGTTAAATTTCGAATTTTGTTGAAAAAATAGTATTTTCATATGGAATAAATTCCTATGATTTGTATTGACAAAAGCGAATTAATTGTGACTATATAAGAGACTTTCGGAGGCCAATTCGCGAGGAAGGGGCATAGCGGAATAAAGAATTTCACGGTTTGAGGTAAGTAACATTTCTAAGCTTGGTTCTGAGGGTATGAATCCCCGAATTTTGTGCTATATCAATTGTTGGAGGTGACGCACATGCTAGGTGACGAGCGTGTGGGCATGCACCATAGAAATTGTGACTTGAATAAATTTTGTGGAGTTGTAAAATTAAAGAATCATGTTATTATCCGAATATTCTCCACGTGTTAGAGAAATTGAGCTGAGACTCATATTAAAGATCACGTTTAGGCTACGTGCCGATATTTTGGGACCCATAGGGTCGTGTTGCTGTTGAATTTAATTATTTTAAAATGTACATTTCATACTTAGTCATGTTCATCAATTGTGAGGATATTTATGGGATCAGGGATGTCCCCGATGCAGCATGCCATATCGGCTTTATATATATTATTATTTTATGAATCGGGGCTGCCCGCCTGCAGCAGGCCTTATAAGCTTTATTATTATATGGATCGGGGCTACCCGCCTACAGCAGGCCATATCGGCTTTATATCACGCTTGGGCTGAATGAGCCCCTCCGGAGTCTGCACCCCCCACAGTGAGCGTAGATAATTTATATTCCGCATGGACTTCCTAGGGCGATGCCTGGAGGCAAAAGGTATGCCGGTTCCCTACATTATGGCGATTAAGGACATGTATGATGGGGCTAAGACCCGGGTTAGGACAATAGGAGGCGTCTCTGAGTATTTTCCGGTTGTAATTGGGTTACACCAAGGTTCTGCGCTCAGCCCGTTCTTATTCGCCCTGGTGATGGACGCGTTAACAAACCATATTCAAGGGGATGTGCCATGGTGCATGCTATTCGTCGATGACATAGTTCTGATTGATGAGTTGCGAGTCGGTGTTAATAAG
>AWOL01S0010092.1:77114-87567 GCA_000715115.1 Nicotiana otophora
TATATATATATGTGTGTGTGTGTGTGTGGGTTGCGCATGTGGCGAGACATGGTGTGAACATTATTATGCACGTGTGGCGAGACAAGGCGGGCATTTACTTTACTAGTGCACACGTGGCAAGACAAGGTGGGCTATGTCAGGGATTGATTTGTGATGACTTGTGATAGCCTGGGGCATTTTTGTTGTTGATGTTTGTGTAGTGGTACACTTACATATGTCAGCTTTATCTAGTGAAAAGTTGTGAGAAAACATTCTACGTCCTATCCATTTCTTTTCCTATACTTACTAGCTGACATGAACCATGTTAGGACACTTGCACAAGCATACACGTTGTTGAGCACTCTTATCGGTTAAGAGGTTTTCTTGATATTTTCTGAGTATAGAAGCACACCCTTGTTTACTTGCCTTCTATGTGAGAATGGCTCTATTTGGCACGTGAGTCGTCAGTGCGGCTATGAAGTGCAATGAGGGCACATGATGTCAAGTGTTAGGGTTCAGGTATTGGGACCCATGAGTTGTGAATAGTAGGAAGTATATCCTAAATGTCTTTTAGCCTCTCGAAGATAGGTATGGACATCATCATACCGATCCGTAAGACTCTACTAGACACTTGCTCATGACTTGAAGAACCTATGAACCTAGAGCTCTAATACCAATCTGTCACGACCCCAAATCCACTAGTCGTGATGGCACCTAACCCAACCCGCTAGGTAAGCCAATTCACCTCTAACCAATTCCAATAACAATTAATAAAGTGATTAAGTAATGAAATAACTGAATCTTATACATTCTCCAAGAACTGGTAGTACAAATCATGAGCTTCTAAGAATAGAGTTTTCAAAGTGAAAATGATATAAATACATAGTCTGTTTGAAAAGTACATAAATAGAGTTTTACAGATCTAAAGCTACCACGAACAAGAGGCAGCTGCAACCAGGACGCAGGTATATCTTCACTCCAGCTCCCAACGAACACAGCAACATTAGCAACCAATATCTGCACGCAAGGTGCAGAAGTGTAGTATGAGTACAACCGAGCCCATGTACTCAATAAGTAACAAACCTAACCTTAGGTTGAAAGTAGTGACGAGTTTGTACCAAGGTCGGGTCCCAACTTAATAAACCAACAATAGTTCAAAACAACATAAAACAAGTAATACCAGAAGTAACTCAACAATCAAATGCCCAACAAAAACATGATTTCTGAAATTAGTTCTGCCTTTCAAGTACTTCAACGAAACCCAAATCGTTTACCAGAGTTACCAAAAATAGGAATAAGTTTGAAAACAATAATTTTCTCAAAATCCTTTCCATAATAAATAAGATACGTCATTTTCTTTCCAGATAACTAGTGTAGAACAAATGCATCACTATGCCCATCTATCAACATGTGTGAGAAATCATGAATGATGTGATACCATACAACATAAGAAAAACTACATCTCAATGTTTGTATGTCATGTGTGCATGTCAATGAAATTTATCTCATAGATAAACTCATGTACTCACACTCTCAGAGTACTCAACCTCACTGTCTCGCATTCTCTCTCACTATGCTCAAGGCTCAGCACACTCAATCACTCAACGTTGTCTAATACCTGCTGCGGCGTGCAGCCCGATCCATATATGACCATAAGGCCTGTTGCGGTGTGCAATCCGATCCACATATATATAGTCAACTACGCTCACTAGGGATGTGCAAACTCCGGAGGGGCTCCTTCAGCCCAAGCGCTATATTGCTGCGGCGTGCAACCCGATCCAAAATTATTGCGACGTGCAACCCGATCCAATATTGTTGCGGCGTGAAACCCGATTCAATATTATTACAGAGTGCAACCGAATCCAATAATATATATATATATATATATATCTTGTTCCGACGTGCAACCCGATCCATAAAAGATATACTCAATATTATATGCTGCGGCGTGCAGCTCGATCCCAAAATATCACTTTCACCACGGCCCTCGGCCTCACTCAATCATCAATCTCTCCAATCTTACTCACAGGCTCACAATGCCATGAAACTAGCCAGACAACAATGATATGATGTATCAATAACATGATATGAATGCATGAATATGACCGAGTACAATATATCAATGAAATTAGTGAGATGACAGCAAGAAACGACCATTATGGGTCCTAGTAATATCAGCATAAATCCTAAACATGATATTTAGCATGATTGGCAGCTTAACTACTTTATCACATGGTGCAAACACAGATATCAACAAGTAGGACCATTATACAGTGCCATGGGAACAACAGAGACTCAATTCACATGGTGTACGCCCGCACGCCCGTCACCTAGCATGTGCATCAAATCTATATAAATCACATAACACGTATTTCGGAGTTTTATACCCTCAGCACTAAGATTAGAATAGTTACTTGTCTCGAACAAGCCAATATCAATGATGCATATGCCACCTCGCGTATTCCGACCTCCGAATGGTTTGAAACTGACCAACAACAAATCAAATACATCAAACAATACTAAAGGAACGAATCCCGATCGAAAAGATCAAATCTTGAATCAAAAGTCCAAAATCCGAGAAAAGCCCAACCCGGGCCCACACCTCAAAACCCGACAAAAATTACAAAATCTGATAACTCATTCAATTACGAATCCAACCACACTAGTTTCACTCAAATCTGACTCCAATTCGATGTTCAAAACTCAAAAATTCATATTATGAAACTTTAGGCCAAAACCTCGCGTGTTCCGACCTCCGAATGACTCGAAACTGACCAATAACAACTCAAATACATCAAACAATTCTAAAGGAACCAATCCCGATCGAAAAGATCAAATCTTGAATCAAAATCCCAAAATCAACCAAAAGCCCAACCTGGGCCCGCACCTCGAAACCCGACAAAAATTACAAAATCTAACAACCCATTCAATTACGAGTCCAACCACACTAGTTTCACTCAAATCCGACTCCAATTCGATGTTCAAAACGCAAAACTTCATATTATGAAACTTTAGGCCAAAACCTCCATTTTCCTCTTTGACAATCATCGACCAAAAGCTAGAATCGAAGATAGATTCATGAAATGTAATCAAAACTGAGTAGAGAACACTTACCCAATCCTTGTGATGAAATTTGCTTCAACAATTGCCTCAATCCGAGTCCCACATCTCAAAATATGAAGAAAGAACCAAAACCTCAATTTTTATAACTCTGCCCAACTATTCCGCATTTGCGGTTAAAATATCGCATCTGTGACCTCTGCTTCTGTGGATGATGCCTTGCATCTGCGAAGCCCAGGGAGACTGCCCCCTCCATACCTGCGGATAACCCTCGCTTCTGCGAACGCGGAGGTGCGCTAACAACATTCACTTCTGCGCCACTCGCTACTTTATGGCTCCATTGTCGCTTCTGCGACCATCGCACCTGCGCAAACTAGCCGCAGGTGCGGTCACACCAGAACCAACAGCAATGAACCTTAGCCAAAATTTCCAAAATGCTTCGAAATCTATCCGAAACACGCCCGAGCCCCTCGGGACCACGTCTAAACATACCAACAAGTCTCATAACATAGCACAGACCTACTCGAGGTCTCAAAGCACGCATAACAATATCGAAACGACGAATCACACCTCAATTCAAAAATTAATAAACTTGAAACTTGAAACTTCCACAACCGATGCCGAAACCTATCAAATCACGTCCGATTGACCTCAAATTTTGCACACAAGTCAAATTTGACATTACAGACCTGCTCCAACTTCCAAAATAGAAATCCGACCCCGATATCAAAAAGTCCACTCCCGGTCAAACTATCCAAACCATTTCAAGCCAAATTCTACTACGGACCTCCAAATAACAATTCAGATGTGCTCCTAAGTCCAAAATCACCAAACGAAGCTAACAGAACCATCAAAAATCCAATCCGAAGTCAAATACCGAAAAGTCAAACTTGGTCAAACCTTTCAAATTTAAAACTTTTAGTTGAGAATCATTCTTCCAAATCAATTCTGAATAACCTGAAAACTAAAACCGAAAATTCACACAAGTCATAATATGTCATACAGAGCTAATCATGCCCTCAAAAAACCAAGCGAAATGCAAATGCTCAAAATGACTGGTCGGGTCATTATAATTATGTTTATGCATTTGCCCCTTTTGGGAGATTCTATGAGTGATAGCCGTGTCTATCGCTGTTTTAATTCATTATTGAAAGTTACGAGGCTAGAAGTGAATTAATGTTTTCCATTACGATAGGTTTTGATGTGATTCCTGAGTATTCTAGTTATAATTTGTGATTTAGATGTGCTTCCGGGGTGAGAATGCAGTAAGTGTTGTGATTCTATTAGAAGAGTTAAGTTAGTGAAAGGTTTCGATTTTTATGATATCTATTCGACCCGTGATGCAGAGTTGAGGGTGAGACCCTCGCGATTTCATGTGATGTGATATGTTTGAGCTGGGTTGCGTGCCGCGGTGGAGAGTTATACCCGAAGGAGGTCCTTATGATTTGTTCATGTACTTTGATTTTTTCCATTTCTAAATTGGATTATAGCATAGTACTGATAGAGAGTTGTGCATGTCGGGCTTGTTTGATATTTCTCTTATGTGTTTCTCTTTACATATTCAGTCATTTTTGTCTTGTGCTTATTTGAGTTTTAGTTTACAGGGTGTGTTCCCGGTGGAGTTAAATCCATATTCGTGTTTCTTTCATCATTGTCAGTGTTGTTGAGGTTTGAAATGGATCTCTAACGGATATGAGGCTAATTGACAGTGCTGGTTTTGATTACGGGCAGCTATTGTGATAAACGTTATTGTTTTGGGCCTATATATGGTGTGTCATGTTGGGTGGTCATATCTTGTGGGTGTAGGAATGAGTTGTTGTAGTTGGTTGAGACTGATACCGGATATGAATTTAAAATCGGGTCTTTTGGAGATAAATGGATAGTGAAAATTTTGACTCTAAGGCTTATCGGTGTTAGTAGTAAGGATAAATTACAGTTGATATAGTACCATCAGGTTTATGTTGATTGGGGTGACGTTGGTTCACCCGCGGGTGTATGTTGGGTATGTGCATTCATTGATTTGAAGACTTCGAGGTGATTCTTGGCACGTTCGAGGACGAAAGTTTGTTTAAGAAGAGAAGGATGTAACGACACGGTCGATCATTTTGAGAATTTAAGTCCTATTCGGTAGCATAAGGTCCTGACCAGATTCGTATTATGTGTATTGAATTACGTTCATGGTGGAATTCAATTACCGGATGATTCGGAGCCAAATCGAAAAAAGGATGCAAGTTTTGGAAGCTTAATCCGTAAGAGTTGACCGAAATTTGACTTTTGTATAAACGGCTCCGAAATGAGTTTTGGATGATTGCAACAACTTCGTATGATGATATTGGACTTAGGCGTGCGTCTAGATTTGGATTTGGAGCTCCGTAGGGTAATTTAGAGCATTTTGGCAAAAGTTGGAAAAGTTGAAGTTTGAAGGTTGAGAGGTTTGACCAAGAGTTGACTTTAGCGATATCGAGGTCAGAATGCAATTCTGAAAGTTGGAACAACTCTGTTATGTTATTTGGGACTTGCCTGCAAAATTTGACGTCATTCCGGGTTGGTTTGATAGGTTTCAGCGAGAATTTTAAAAGTTGGAAGATTTGAAAGTTCATAAGTTCGATTCATTGTGTGATTCTTAGTTTCGACATTGTTTGATATGATCTGAGACCTCGAGCGGGTTCGTGTTATGGTATGGAACTTGTTGGTATGCTTGGACGGGGTCCCGGGGGCCCCGGGTGTGTTTCGGACGAGTTTGGGCTGGTTTGCATAGTTTTGGACAGGTCTGTTTCTGGTGTCTCGCACCTGCGACATCTTGGATCACAGGTGTGGCTCCGCTTCTATGTGAGCCTGGTCTCTTATGCGATCGTTGAGGCCTGGGAGCTCGCTCGCTTCTACGGAAGCTGGCACGCAGGTGGGAAGACCCCTTCTGCTGATCCTCTATCGCTTCTGCGAAGGAGTTCGCTTCTGCGCTCCTAGCATCGCTTCTATGGTGCCGCTGGTGCGGCTATATTATCCGCAGATGCGGACCTGGGCCTGGTAAGTTAAGTTTGAAGATGCAAACGTCTGCCCGCAAATACGGTTTCCCAAATGCGCTTAATTGTCTGCAGATGCGGAAGTCCGGGGCAGAGAGTTTATATTCGAGGGTTTTGCCATTTTCTCCATATTTTGAGTTTTAGACCTCGGTTTTGGGAGCTTCGTTTTGGGAATTTTCAAGAAAATCGATTGGGTAAGTGTTCTTCACCTAGAACTTATTATATTCCATGATTTTATCTTTATTTTTATCATTTAATTTGTATTTTGAGTTGAGGAAAATGAAGGTTTTTGATGAAAAAATTCAAAATGAAAAATGATGATTTGAGGTTGAATTGGTATCGAAATTTAATAATTCTGGTATGGTTGAACTCGTGTCGGAATGGGTGTTCGAATTTATGTGAAATTTGTCGGGTTCCGAGATGCGGGCCCGAGGGTAGACTTTTGGGTTAATTTTTAGATTTTTAATAAAGATTGAGGCTATATGATCCGGAATATTTTTCTTATGAGTTTTATTTGTGCTTTGAAGTTATTTTGGTTAGATTTGAGCCATCCGGAGGCTATTTTACCAAAGAAGTTCATTTTAGAGTATCAGTCTGTCTTCTTCGAGGTAAGTATCTTGCCTAACTTCGTTTGGGGGAACTACCCCTTAGGATTTGAGTCTTCTATACTAATTACAGTACGTGTACGGGAGGTGACGAGTACGTGTTCGAACTTATTTGTGAAAAATTATACTTTTAGGGTTCTTAGGTCCTTGTATTCACTGAATATGCTGTTGTTCTCGTTATGATTATATTTCTTAATTACTAGTTTCACCTCTATATGCTTTAATTAGAATTAATTACTTCATGATCCACTCTTGTTGCTTCTTTGATTCATCAGTTCCTTAACTAAAATTGTTATCTCTTCTATTTCCATGTTATCTTTTCCTAACTGCTTATCTTTATTCGAAGTTATAATTATCTCTTATGTAATTATTCACCCTTAATTGAGGTTATGATTATCTTTCTATTGCTTATCCTTATTGAATTTGTTGTAACTCTTTCCTAATTGCCCAACCTTAACAGAAGTTAGATATTATGTAATTTAGTTGACTATCCTTATTTGGAATTATTCGAGTTGTGTTACCTCCCTCGTTGTTGAACTGTATATTGTGGGACCGTTGTTACCTATTATTTCCTTCCCTGTTGAGTTGTGCTTATTATGACTAGCATTCTCTATTGTGGCTATTCCTTGTGACATAGTTACTCCGTTTCTTTGAGTTCTGGAATCTTTGAGTTGACTTATTTGACGTACCCTGGTGTTATTGTCATTTTTGTTGTTGTACTTATTTTTGTGATGCACGAGGTTTCTGCCGTTTGGTTGTTGTTATTGTGATGCACGAGGTTTCTGTCGTGCGAGTATTATTAGGTTGCACGAGGTTTCTGCCGTGCTATAGTTAATATTGATGTTTGCACATGCGTAGTAACAAGGCGGGATATATATATATATATATGTGTGTGTGTGGGTTGCGCATGTGGCAAGACAAGGTGAGAACACTATTATGCACGTGTGGCGAGATAAGGCGGGCATTTACTTTACTATTCCATACGTGGCGAGACAATGTGTGTTATGTCAGGGATTGATTTGTGATGATTTGTGATGGCCTGGGGGTATTCTTGTTGTTGATGTTTGTGTAGTGGTACACTTACCTATGTGAGCTTTATCTTGTAAAAAGTTGTGAGAAAACATTCTACGTGCTGTCCATTTCTTTTCCTATACTTACTAGCTGGCATGAACTATGTTATGACACTTGCACAACATACAAGTAGTTGAGCACTCTTATCGGTTAAGAGTTTTTCTTGATATTGCTGAGTATAGATGCACACCATTGTTTACTTGACTTCTATGTGAGAGTGGATCTATTTGGCACGTGAGTCGTCTGTGCGGTTATGAAGTGTAATGAGGGAACAAGATACCAAGTGTTAGGGTTCAGGTATTGGGACCCGTGAGTTGTGAATAGTATGAGGTTCGGTACCTCGTGGAGTTTATTGACTAAAACCTGGTGTGAAAGTGGTTGTTTTCATCTAGTTGCTACCTGCCCTTCTTTTAATTGTGTTCATCGGATATAGGCTGTGTTTCGAGGTAAGTTGATCATTAGCTAGTTGTGCGGATTGTTGCTGTGGAGACTCAAGGTAAACCTGATGCTGTCTTCGCAGGCTTCGGAGTCATCTTCCTATTTTGCATTCACACTGTTTTACCTATTTCCAACCAGTTGTATTTAGAAATTTGTAGCAAAATCTGTAGAACTTATGAATTGTACTACCGATTTTGGGAATTGTAAATTTTATAGAGATTTTCATTTCAAAAATTGTTAGATATTATTTATTTATTGTTGTTATTCAGTAAATATTAGGCTTATTCAGTCTCTAAGACTAGGTGCCATCACGATACCCAACGAATGGAAAATTGGGTCGTGACAATTACCACTTTGTATGTCTTTGACGGTGGCAGTATCTTTCTCCTTTTAATATATGAGCCGTCTCCACGGCCTCTTTCCCTAAAATAATGAAACAATATGTTAAAAGTAGTTGATATACGTATATAAAAATGAAAGGCTTTACTTTAAACGTAAGTACCATACCTACACGCAAAGGCATACTCCAAGTCAACGGGAAACTCAACTTTCTCATCAGCTAGTGCAACTGTGGTAAACATAGCACTCCTCTCACTATCATAGGCAAAATGTTTGCCACCTAGGCGGAAAGCATTTTGTTGCACCTTGTTTATGATTTTTCGTTTTATGACTATTGACTTTACGGGACTTCCATCTTCAGAATTCGTAGCAACCTAATGCAAGAAGATCATTATTTTTCAGTTTATCTTTGATATTTATGCATTTCAAACACAATTGACATCGCATATTATAATGGAAGAAATTGAATGTACTATCAAAGATGAGAGCTTACATTATAATGGAAGAAGTAGCCATCAGAGTTGGTGGTTACTACTTTAAAATGGTTTGTACGTAGGCAAATCTCTGTGCCTGGTCTCATAAGAGCTGATGGAGATGCCATTTTATCTGACGAAGGAAGGAGTTCTTACACTTTCAAAATAATATTTTAGAAAATCTTTCAAATAGCAATGTGACAAACAAATTGTTACTAAAGGAGCAATTTACTTGTGCATCTCTCTCTAAAAACAATGATGAACTAAACTTTTCAAGAACGTGTGCAGAAATTCAAGAATGTCATGGGCGGCTTTCCAACCATGCCCCATGACTCTTTGGACGCACCCCGTGGCGTCCTGATCAGCCTCCTAATGCCCGTCGTCACGGTCGGCCCCATGGTCTCGGCAGCTCCAAGTGACAAGCACGCATGTGCCTCTGTCGCCCCACCGATAGCCATCGCCAGCGCCCAGCCACAGGCAGATGCCAATAGCGCCGCGCGCGTAGACAATGCCGCGCACGCAGACCCTGATGCTAAAGACAAAGTTGCTGCCAATGGACTTGTTGCTGCTTTGTAGAAGACTAAGTCCTTTTCATTGTAAATATATAGTAGTTTTGCTGTATTTTCTTTAAGCGTGATTTTCCAGCTTTCATAGGTCTAGTCATGTAACTTTGGTTTATTATTTTTTAAGCATTATTAAGGGAGACCAAGCAATCAAAACTTTCAAGTAAGCAAACAATTCTCTGTACCGGTGTCTCTCCCCCCCAACACCGTCTTGTTTTTCTGTAATAGCTTTCATTCAATGCAATCAAGTTTTCTTTCATTCTCAATTCTCTTTTCTGCTCTCTTTCAATTGCTCATGACATTGGTTTTCCCGTACGGCACTGACAATCTAGTCTAGCATACGGAGGGGACCTCAGTTGGCGGACAACAATCGTACTAACATTGGTTGTTTAACTTTACGTCGCCCTTCCAAGGAACTTCAGGAAGGCGCTGCGTAACAGTTGGTATCAGAGCCTAGGCTCAACATCGGACGAGGGATTACATTGCAATTACCACCATTTCTGACCATGGTGAATTATGGGGAATGCATCGCGACCCTTGAGGGAACGGTTGACACATTACGGCCCATCGTGGAAATGATGCATGACCTAAAGACCAGCCTAGTGCAAAGGTTGGACGACCTGGACCGCAGACTGATCCAGGCCGAAGTTGACATAGAAAACATCAGTCGCGACTCCGAAGGAGACCGGCAAACGGCAGCTACAGAGGCAGCTGAAATTTTTGGTAAATTTGAGGTCCTCCAGCAGGAGCATGCCGAGGATTTAGCCAATAGGGAACAAGAGGTAGACATGGTGACTGCCATGCAACAAACTATAGACAACTTGACAGGCCAGCTCAACGTTGTCAATGCTGCTTTACAGGGCCTACTTCGAGGAGGCGGAAACCAATTTGGGGGTGGTGTGAAC
>AWOL01S0010094.1:0-13443 GCA_000715115.1 Nicotiana otophora
GGTGGTGCAGCTGTTAGAAAGCTCAGCATTAACAGCGCTGATTTTATAAACATGCTTCTTAGGAGGGTGACGGTATCCTAGAGGACGGATTTCTAATGAATGACAATCGAATATGATTTTATAATAATTCATCCCTATAGGCATGTCATCTAAGTGTGGTAGTACAACGAAGCAGCAAAAGTAGTTAATTAATTGATTAAGATCCTATAGTCATGATATCTGGGTGAGTAGTGCAATATAAGCAATAGAAGCGATTGATTGATTTATTAGTTGAAGCCTTATAGACATGTTCTAGATTAGCCAAGCATGTGTTATTGCATCCTATAAGCATGTTGTCTAAGTGTGCATAGTAGTAAAGTGGCTGGTGCGGCCTGAACAAAAACCGCCTGAGCAAGGTTAGTGCAAACAGTCAATATCTGGGCCAAAGCCTCCTGAAGGCTTGGAATCATAATAGGCACCAGCGGGTCCCACTGGCTCAACAACATCTGGAACCTGCTCCTAAGTAGGAGAACTGGTGGGTGTGCAGGTGCTGCTCTAGCTTCTGTACGAGCTGTACCTTGGCCTGTACCGTGGCCTCGACTTTTCATGGCCCTAGATATTGGTAGTGGTGGCTGTCCGCCTGATCCGGTAGCACGTGTCCTCACCATCTATGAGAGAATAGAATAAGAGAAGTTTAGTTCCCGGAATCAACAAATTCGCACGACAAGAATACAAGAATGTGCAGTATTCCTAAGGATTTGCCAGCCTTTCGAAGATAAGTACAGACGTCTTTGTACCGATCCGCAAGACTCTACTAAATATGCTCATGACGCATGAGACCTATGTAACATAGGCTCTGATACTAACTTTTCATGACCCAAAATCCCAAGTGTACTAACAGCGCCTATCATAATACTAAGCAAGCCGACAACTCACACATACCAATATGGTGAAATTTAACATATATGAAAATAGGCTTAAGTAAGTAAAAGTCTCATAAAACGGAATGTAAACGTCACAACTCAATACAGAATTTCACAAAACCTGGGTTGCACTGAGTACATGAGCATATATATAGTGACAAAGTCTGGAAAAAATATACTTTCTAAGAGAGTAAAGCAGTACAAATAGAGCTATATTCTAAAGGAGGATAGTCAAGGACTTCAGACGCCAAAGAAGCTACCTTGAGGATCTCCAAACTGAATGATAGCTCCAAGTCACCCACCACTATACCCAGAAGCACCTGGATCTTCACACGAAGTGCAGGGTGTAGCGTGAGTACAACAAACTCAATAAGTAACAAGTCTAGCATTTTGGCTGAAAGCAGTGACGAGCCTCACATGTACAGACCAATTACAAAAATACACTACAGAAATGTAGACATGCTTTCAAGTTTAACAGTTAAAGCTCAAACGGGTAAGATATTTCAAGTGTAACTGAAATGAGAAATAATACCTCTCCATATCTACATGTCATTTATGTATGCCAACTGAAATACAAAAAATAGTGATGAAATCTTATGCATACTCACAGAGGTATC
This sequence comes from Nicotiana otophora, assembly GCA_000715115.1. Taxonomy (NCBI): domain Eukaryota; kingdom Viridiplantae; phylum Streptophyta; class Magnoliopsida; order Solanales; family Solanaceae; genus Nicotiana; species Nicotiana otophora. The sequence goes on from AWOL01S0010094.1 coordinate 1,520, forward strand.
AATCACTCAGTCCTCCCATTCACTCCATCCTCACGGTTATTCATTCCTCACAGTCACTCCATCCTCACAATCACTCAATCCTCCCAATGTCTTGGCACTCGCTCTGGGCACTCGCACTCGCACTAAGTAGGTACCTGTGCTCACTGTGGGTGTGCAGACTCCAAAGGGGCATATCCATCCCCAGCACTATAATAAGCCAATCATGGCATGAATCAATAAAGCCTACTACGACATGCAACCCGATCCCATAAATATCCTTACAATCAGGCCCTCGACCTCACTCAGTCACCAATCTCTCCAGTCTCTCGGGCTCACAATATCATGAAAATCAGCCCAAACGATGATGATATTAAGTATCAATAAATGGTAACAGAGACTGAGACATGATATGCGGATGATAGATGTAACAGAGTACATGATTGCAAATTAAGAAAGTAATTTAACACCAATACGACCTATGAGGGTCCCAAAAGTACCAGCATATAGCCTAAGAATTATTTCTAACATGAATCTAATTTCTCTAACACATGGAGAATATACGGATAACAACAAGGTTATTTAACTATACAGTTCCACTGAATCGACCGAGTAACAATTCCTATGGTGCACACCCACATACCCGTCACTAGCATGTGTTTCACCTGAACATCAAACACATATCACGTAATGTAGGATTTTATACCCTCAGAACCAAGTTTAGAAGTATTACTTACCTCAAACGGTGCAAATCTCGACTCCAACAAGCCCTTGTCTGGCGAATCGGCCTCTGAATGCCTCGAATCTAGCCAAAAACAATTCGACACAATCAACTCAAGCTATAGGAATCAATCCATATGAAAATGTTAAGTTTGTAATCAAAAGTAAAAAAGTCAACCCCCGGGCCCACGTACCGAAATCCGATAAAAGTTACAAAATCCGAACACTCATTCAACTACTAGTCACTCAAATCCCCAAATTTAACTCTCCAATCCCTAGCCTATAACTCCCAAAATTCAACCTCACAAATACGCAAACTTGGTGTGAAAATCAATAGGTAAAAAAATGATTGAATAAAAATGATCACAGGTGACTTACCTCAAGAAACCCCTCAAAATCCCACTCAAAACTTGCCTTAGTCTGATCTTGCAATGTTCAAAATGATTAAAAATCACAAAAGCCTTGAATTAATATTCTATCCAGAGGTCTTCGCTTCTGTGGACTATTTACCCGCACATGTGATCCCACATGCGCGACAAAAACTTCTCCTCTACGATGCTCACTCAACCCCCGACCAAGCGCACTTGCGGCCAGTTCCCCGCATCTATGGGTGTGCTTCTGTAAGGTCTCGTTCGCTTCTGCAGAGACTGTTTCAACATTCCCCCTTCACACCTGTGACCTATTTCTGCATCTGCGATCTTGCAGGTGCGGACCAAATCATCGCACCTGCGATCACTACCCAACTTCCTTCTAGGCCGCTTCTGTGCTCATGATGTCGCTTCTGCGGTCACACATCTGCGTCCAATTCCATCGCAGGTGCGATTGCACCAGAACTGGAACTCTAGCATTCCCACAAGTCCAAACTTTGAATCGTTAACCATCCGAACTCCACTCGAGTCCTAAAACACGATACGAACTTAGTCGAGGACTCAAATCACATCAAACAATATNGCAAACTTGGTGTGAAAATCAATAGGTAAAAAAATGATTGAATAAAAATGATCACAGGTGACTTACCTCAAGAAACCCCTCAAAATCCCACTCAAAACTTGCCTTAGTCTGATCTTGCAATGTTCAAAATGATTAAAAATCACAAAAGCCTTGAATTAATATTCTATCCAGAGGTCTTCGCTTCTGTGGACTATTTACCCGCACATGTGATCCCACATGCGCGACAAAAACTTCTCCTCTACGATGCTCACTCAACCCCCGACCAAGCGCACTTGCGGCCAGTTCCCCGCATCTATGGGTGTGCTTCTGTAAGGTCTCGTTCGCTTCTGCAGAGACTGTTTCAACATTCCCCCTTCACACCTGTGACCTATTTCTGCATCTGCGATCTTGCAGGTGCGGACCAAATCATCGCACCTGCGATCACTGCCCAGCTTCCTTCTAGGCCGCTTCTGTGCTCATGATGTCGCTTCTGCGGTCACACTCTGCGTCCAATTCCATCACAGGTGCGATCGCACCAAAACTGGAACTCTAGCATTCCCTCAAGTCCAAACTTTGAATTGTTAACCATCCGAACTCCACTCGAGTCCTAAAATACGATACGAACTTAGTCGAGGACTCAAATCACATCAAACAATATCAAAAACACGAATCGCACCTCAATTCAAGCCTAACAAAAACTAAGAAATTTAAACTTCTACAATCGATGCCAAAACCTATCAAATCACGCCCGATTGACCTCAACGGACCTATTCTAACTCCCAAAACCAAAATCCGAGCTTGGTAACAACAAAGTCAACTCTGGGTCCAATTCTCAATTTCCAAACATATAATTTTCCAATTTTCTCCATTTCAAGCCAAAAACAACTATGGACCTTCAAATCACTATCCCGACATAATCCTAAATCCAAAATCACCATACGGGACTATCAGAACCATCAAAACTCTATTTCGGGGTCGTTTATGCATAAGTCAACATCCGGTCAACATTTTCAACTTAAGCTTCCAACCTTGAGACTAAGTGTCTCAATTTATTTCGAAACATCTCCGGAACCAACCTAACTACACTGTGAAGTCATATAACGACAATTGATGATAGAATAAGCAGTAAATGGGGGAACATGGCTACAACACTCAAAACGGCATGAGAAGCAGTTGACTTTCAGGTAAATATGGAAAGTATGTATCATATGAAGAGGGATGAGACTTATTTTAGTCGACATAAGGAGAAACAGACTAGACATATATTGGAATTCACCCTAGGAGTCTTATATGCTGGTTATCTACACTTAGTCATTTACATAGACCAATGTAGTTGTATCCTTGTAATCATTAAGGATTTCTTCATTTGTTTTAAACTTCTATGACATGCACATCCCTTCCCTTATTCACCTTTATCTGTTTTGAATTTCTATGACATGCACATCCCTTCCCTTCTTCTCCTTTATTTGTTATGACATGTATGACCTCTCTCTATCTCATTGATCTTGTCTAATACTACTATATTATGACTATCCCCTCCCTATTTCCCTACCTGCTTCATTACGTTCCCGCACATTTTCATGAGCTAAACTTACTTCTCTCTTTTGTCTTTCTTTTCTTTCCTCTCCTTTTCATGTTTGCCTTTACTATGTTATTTACTGCTTTTACGTATTTTTATCATGCAAATAATTGGCAATGTGTTATTATTTCTGCATAAATCATGCTCCGCATCATACTCCACTCATACCAATTATCAACATAGCGACGCTTGATGAGTGTCCGCGCTTTCCTGAAATCACACTTTTTAAATCAGAAAACCTTATTTGCGACAGACTAGTCGATCAGCAGTGCAGTCGATAGTCCCTAGCATGTGTTTCACTTGAACATCAAACACATATCACGTAATTTAGGATTTTATACCCTCAGAACCATGTTTAGAACTGTTACTTACCTCAAACCATGCAAATATCTACTCCAACAAGCCTTTGCCTGGCGAATCGGCCTCTGAATGCCAAGAATCTAGCCAAAAATAATTCGATACAATCAACTCAAGCTATACGAAACAAACCATATGAAAATGTTAAGTTCTTAATCAAAAGTAAAAAAGTCAACTCAAAAGTCAACCCCTAGGTCCACATATCGGAATCCAAAAAAAGTTACAAAATTCGAACACTCATTCAACCACTAGTCACTCAAATACCCAAATTTAACTCTCCAATCCCTAGCCTAAAACTCCCAAATTTCAACCTCAAAAACACACAAACTAGGTGTGAAAATCAATGGGGAAACAATATTATTGAATAAAAATGATCACAGGTCACTTACCTCAAGAAACCCCTCGAAATCCCTCTCAAAACTCGCTTTAGTCTAAGCTTGCAATGTCCAAAATGATTAAAAGTCACAAAACCCTTAAATTAGTATTCTGTCCAAAGGTCTTCGCTTCTGCGGACTATTTACCCTCATATGCGACAAAAACTTCACTTCTACGATGCTCACTCAACCCCCGACCAAGCGCACCTGCGGCCAGTCCCCGCATCTACGGGTGTGCTTCAGTGAGGTCTCGTCCACTTCTGTGGAGACTGTTTCAACATTCCCCCTTCTCACCTGCGACCTATTTATGCATCTGCGATCTCGCAGGTGCGGACCAAATCGTTGCACCTGCGATCACTGCCTAACTTACTTCTACGCTGCTTCTGCGCTCATGATGTCGCTCCTGCGGTCACACATATGCGTCCAATTCCATCACAGGTGTGATCGCACCAGAACTGGAACTCTAGCATTCCCTCAAGTCTAAACTTTAAATCGTTAACCATCCGAACTCCAATCGAGTCCTAAAACACGATACAAACTTAGTTGAGGATTCAAATCACATCAAACAACATCAAAAACACGAATCGCACCTCAATTCAAGCCTAACAAAAACTAAGAAAATTAAATTTCTACAATCAATGCCAAAACCTATCAAATCACACCCGATTGACCTCAACGGACCAATTCCAACTCCCAAAACCAGAATCCGAGCCTGGTAACAACAAAGTCAACTCTGGGTCGAATTCTAAATTTCCAAATATATAATTTTCCAATTTTTTCCATTTTAAGCCAAAATCAACTATGGACCTTCAAATCACTATCCCGGGATACTCCTAAATCCAAAATCACTATACCGGGCTATCAGAACCATCAAAACTCCATTTCGGGGTCGTTTACGCATAAGTCAACATCCGATCAACATTTTCAACTTAAGCTTCCAACCTTGAGACTAAGTGTCTCAATTCATTCTGAAACATCTTCGAAACCAACCTAACTACACCATCAAGTCATATAATGAAAATTGAGCATAGAATAAGCAGTAAATGGGGGAACATGGCTACAACACTCAAAACGACCGGTCGTGTCATTGCAGCTTAACATGTGAAATGTTCAGGAAAATACCAATCACCACACAAAGATTTTAAATCAACTAGGTAAGCATCCATGAAAGATGAGAAGAAGTTGACTTTCAGGTAAATATGGCAAGTATGCATCACATAAAGAGGGATGAGACTTATTGTAGTCGACATAAGGATAAAAAAACTACACATATATTGGAATTCACCCTAGGAGTCTTAAGCGATCAGTGAGCACACAACACCAAAAGAAAGAAACAAGTCTTCCTAGGCATTGTAACAGTATTTGCATATAGAATTTATATAGTCACAAGTTGATTCCAGGGAAATAACATGCGAACATGAAAGACTCAGCAAATACACATTCCAATACGTTCTGGGCATGCATTAGTTCCCTAGGAGATTCTAAGTCATGGATTCATGATAAGAAACAGTCTTTAAGTAACCAATTACACTTAAACATGAAGATGAACAATCAATCAGGTTGGACATCTACAATAGGCATGCATTAAGACGAATGTCAAGGAAGAGTACATTAGGCTAAGCATTTAGACAGTGTCGTCTAATGATTTGAAGAGAAACAATAAATGATGCATAAGGTATTCAACATGAAGAAAGCAACTTTGAGCAATGACATGGTTTCCAACAAATCTGAACAAGATGCATTAAACATCAAACAAGTCATGAATCAACTTAGCTAACTATGCGAAAATCAAGACTAGAACAAAAATAATACAAGATGACATTAAAACAAGAAGGCTTGTACACGAAGTGGAATAACATTAAACTCAACGGAATCCCAGTAATGCTAATGCACATCAATCAGAGGGAAGTAAAATTATGATAGTAGAAAGTGCTAACTCGTTGCGAATAAAGTAAATAAAAATGAGGAACTCAAAATCTCAGGAAGAGATGCGATTATTGGAGAACGAGGAAACCCCAAATCCATAGTGCTTCAGAGTTCACAAGAGCCTCGATGTGGGATTCGAGCAGTGCTTGCACTGGAGGAGACTAATGAACAGAATTCGGTGGCCTTGGTTTTCAGCCGGCCAAAAATCAAAGTCTCAGAATAATATACAATGAGTGAGAGTGGGAGAATAGTAGTAGTAACAGTAGTCGTAGCAGTAGTCATTCCTCTTCTATGGGAAACGGGGAAGGGGTTTGTATAGTGATAGATTAAGATGGACAAACAAGAAAAACAATCAACTAAACCTAAATAAGGAAAGAAAAGATGACATGCAATCCTCAGCATAGTCTGTAATGGGGTGGATGAAATTTCAAACCCTAGTTGAGTCCAATGGCCATGAATCTGACCGAAACTACAAGAATCGTTTATTGTAGACTATATATAGATGAAAGATTGTCAGATTTGCTCACAATTAGAGCCAATCAAGCTCATCTTGAAAGGTGGCATTTACCAAAATTAGGTAAATAGTAAGTAACACCATGAACGTGTGAGTAGTTGCGGAATAAGGCAAGAAAATAACGAAGGGATTCCATATTGTGGCCGGATTTGGAGTGGTTTAGGGATACATCGGCTAGGGTTTGTAAAGAGAAGAGATGAGTAAAGAGAGTATCGGTGGTAGAAATGGAAAAGTGTCTCTAGGGTTTGAGGGTGAAAGATATAAGGATAGGGGGAGGTATATTATGGGTCGTTGATCATTTGAGATCAACGGCCAAGATTAAATAGAAAATGGGGCTGGTCAAAGGTAACGTGTCGTGGGGGTCATTTGGTTGGGCTGCTGAGGGATTAAATGAAGTGGTCTAAGTGTTTGGGCCTGTAATGTTTGTCCGTAATTAGCCCTGTATTGATCTATAAATTAAATATGCAAAATGTGTTTAAAATATTTTATAAAAAGTAATTCATAAATAATAAAAATATTACTTATGCAGTAAAATGATTGAAAATAATAACTTAACATTATAAAAATATAAAAATATAAAAATGCTATTTTGGTATAAACAATATAAATAATCTAATAAGGTATAGAATGTAGGATATTATTGCAAAATTGTACAAATAGCTCAAAATACAAATGTAATTATATGAAATGAAGTAAAAATGTTATAAAACATATATGTGGGTGTAAATAATAAATTCGGATGATTAAGTCATTGCAAAATAATTTGAAAGGCAAGTTAATAAATATTTGAAAATTCTAAATGCAATAAAATCAGTTTTAAAGGCTTAAAGATTAAGGAAAATTATAGAAAATAATTATGTGACTTTTATAAATTAGTGATGATGCAAACATTGATATTTTGAAAGTCTATATGATATTTATAAAATATGAGGTTAAAATTGGGTATCAACAATTACCAAAAACCAAATCAAATCTCAAGTATTAATCACGAGTCTGGCGAGGCAAATGACCTGATCTATAGGAAATGTGATACTCAATACTGCCAAGGAGAATGACCCGGTCCCATAAGAATAGCATTACCATACTACCGAGGGGAATGACCCGATCCCATAAAAGTAATTTACAACAGTGCCGATGTGAACGGCCCGATCCCATAAGAGTAGAGAAACTACCTCGCTCACGGAAGTATATGTGAGTCGAGAAGACACGAATCTATAGCACATCAAGTACTTCGCAATTTACCAAAGTAAGAGGCTCAATCAATATTTTTATTCTAACCTCAATCTCAGTCATAAATTAAGGAAATCAAGTACGCAGGGTAAATACGAATAGCATAATTATGGCATGATGTGAATCTAAGTCTACCGGAAATATCATAAATATAGCTACGTACGGACTCTCGTCACCGCATACATAACTCCCCACAATAATTATCACACAACAATTAATACACCTAAGGGGATAAATTCCCTCTTACAAGGTTAAGCAAGAGACTTACCTCGCTTCAAAGTTCACTATCCGGCTCTTTAACCTCACTCGGACTCCTAAAACGATGTCGAGCAATCCGAAACTAATCAAATGTTGTATAAACTAATCAATATATGGTCAAAAGTTCATAATTTACCTATTAAACTAATTTCCCAACCAATGTCGGATAGTCTATAAAAGTCACCCCAGGGCCCTCGTGCCCGGATTCCGACAGTTTTCGAAGATAAATGTTACTCATGACCTCACGAACTCAAATATATAATTTATTCTCAATTTCATAATTAGAACCCTTCATCAGCCTTCGGCACAATCGCAGGAGAACCTTCGCGATCGCGAAGCACACAAGCAATTTCAGCCAAGTTCAAACTTTCTCCGGGTGCTCCAAAACACACCCGAGACACCCGGGAACCCGTCCAAATGCACCAACATGTCCATAAAAATATTGCGGACTTACTTGAAGCCTCGGAACACATAAAACAAGACCACAATAAAGAATCTCAAATCAAAACCATATTAATCAAATTCTAAGCTTCAAACTCATTTCAAGAAACTCCCATTGCGTCGAAACATACTTAGACAACTTAGAATGACGCCAAATTTTATGCATAAGTCATAAATACCAATACGAACCTATTACAAAGCTTGGAATTCAAAACGGACATAGATAACACCAAAATCAACTTCAAGTCAAAAATCTTCAAAATGCCAACTTTCAACAATAAGCACTGAAACGCTCCCCGCCCACCTGAAACTCAATCCGGATATATTCCCAAGTCCAAAATCATCATACGAACCTATTGGAACATTAAAATCCTGATTTCGAGGTTGTTTACTCAAAGAGGTAACTCAATTCAAACTTGGCCACCTTAGGCTCGTTGAATAATATGAGCAACCCTACCTTAAGGGAGTTGCGAAATATTATATATGTTGCACGGGGTGATACTTTAGGCTAAAATACATCGGACCCCCGTTCCCATTCTTTATATGTTGGTTATCTACACTTAGTCATTTACATAAACCAATGTAGTTGTATCCTTGTAATTATTAAGGATTTGTACAAATACTCATATGTGGATTATGTGATTAGGCTAGGTGATCAAATAAACAAAGGGAAATATTGAAGTCGAAGAGTCTTATTATGATAAGACTCTTCGACTTCAATATTTCCCTTTGTTTATTTGATCACCTAGCCTAATCACATAATCCACATAGATCAAAATTCGGCTAGGACCTACAGTTGTGGACATCGAAGAGTGCCTAACACCTTCTCTTCAAAGTAACTTGAGCCCTTACCCGATCTTTGGTGACACGGACTAGTCAAACAGAGTTATTCACAAATAGGTGCCCTAACATACCATAAAATCATTAGGTGGTGACTATTCTCTTTTAATGTCTCCTTTAAAAAGGTTGTCACGCGTCAAAGCCTGATTTCATGAGAAAACGGGTTGCGACAGAATGGTGACTCTGCTGGGGATATACTTAGGCTCTTACCATAAGAAACTAGAATTATGTGGATTACTTTCCTTATTTTTCTTCATTTGTTTTAAACTTCTATGACATGCACATCCCTTCCCTTATTCACCTTTATCTGTTTTAAATTTCTATGACATGCACATCCCTTCCCTTTTTCTCCTTTATTTGTTATGACATGTATGAGCTCTCTTTATCTCCTTCATCTTGTCTAATGCTTCTATATTATGCCTCTCCCCTCCCTATTTCCCTACCTGCTTCATTACGTTCCCGCATAATTTCACGAGCTAAACTTACTTCTCTCTTTTGTCTTTCTTTTCTTTCCTCTTCTTTTCATGTTCGCCTTTACTATGTTATTTACTGCTTTTACGTACTTTTATAATGCAAATACTTGGCAATGTGTTATTATTTCTGCATAAATCATGCTCCGCATCATACTCCACTCATACCAATTATCAACATAGTGATGCTTGATGAGTGCCCGCGCTTTCCTAAAATCACACTTCTTAAATTGGAAAGCCTTATTTGCGATAGACTAGTCGATCAGCAGTGCAGTCGACGGTCCCATGCTTTTCCTTCTCAAGTTGTCCACTTGGGAGTACCAGTCTATACCCTTCTAGAAACCCCACTCCAATTTAAGATGTACATGCATCATGCTAAACCTAGTATAGGTTGAAGCGTTATTGACGTAACAACCTATTTAGATAAACCTTGTCCAAAGTCCAACAGGATTTTCAGAATCCCAAAGGGCACTATCATCTTATGTGCATTACTTGGAGAAAATATGCCAACGTGCTGATCATTATTGCATAAGTAGCTGAATCTGGAGGGGGAAAAGGGTGAATTGTATTTGTTTGCATAAATGAAGAACGAAATACCCAAGTTTGGTATGGTCCAGAACATCCCGCCTTTTCTACTTGACTAGTGGAAAGACGTTGCACCTTGTGACAAAAATCATATGAGGAGGGTACTTCGTGACCTACCATATTTGCTAAACATTCAACCAAATAGGGAACTGATCGAGGCCGCTACCACGTTCTGGGATGAGAAAAGAGTTGTTTGTCGATTTGGCAATATAAAAATGACTACTCTCCTAGAAGGAATAGGGGGTTTCACCAAGTTACTATTGGATAGTCCAGGACTACTGGTGCCAGAAAATCGCACCCCCCCATGGTTTTCTGAAAATGTTGGGTTTTAAGAAGAATGATGAACTGCTCTGTCTAAAGAATTCATACTTCTCTTTTGAGTTTCTCTACGAGCTTTATGGGCATAACAAATCATATAGCCTTCATCACGATGAACTAGCCATTACTTCCTTAGGATGGGTGCATCGCCGGGTTTATATGTTCATTTTCTGCTTCTTGGAGTTATTGATATTTCAAATGCAAGGAGGAAGGATTCATACTCGCTTAGCAATGGTTGCCAGGGCCTTAATGGATGGCATCAAAGGACAAACTTACACTATCATCCCCATAATCTTAGCTGAGATGTATCATGCTCTGGATCGGTGCAAAAAGAAATTCAGACACTTTGATGGTTGTAATCTACCGCTGCAAGTTTCGCTGCTGGAACACTTCTAGAGAGGAGAGTACCGTCAAGAGCTTCTACGAAGGCCACTGAATGAATATATAGCCAACCATCACCCAAATAGAATGGCGCTTATTCCAGAAGAGTTTGCAAAGCCTGGAAATGTTGTAGGTTGGGCGCGTGTTTTCAGCAATCTGAGAGACGAGCAGGTGCATTGGATGTTTGAATGGTTCCTATTAGTGAGTTCATCATCAGATTGAAGGGGACTACTCACTTGGTGCTGATCGGGCTATGAGGCATCTACCCTTATGCTCCTATAAGGGTAATGACGCAAGCTGGAAGAAAACAAGTCATACCTCGGGTTTCCANGTGCTGATCATTATTGCATAAGTAGCTGAATCTGGAGGGGGAAAAGGGTGAATTGTATTTGTTTGCATAAATGAAGAACGAAATACCCAAGTTTGGTATGGTCCAGAACATCCCGCCTTTTCTACTTGACTAGTGGAAAGACGTTGCACCTTGTGACAAAAATCATATGAGGAGGGTACTTCGTGACCTACCATATTTGCTAAACATTCAACCAAATAGGGAACTGATCGAGGCCGCTACCACGTTCTGGGATGAGAAAAGAGTTGTTTGTCGATTTGGCAATATAAAAATGACTACTCTCCTAGAAGGAATAGGGGGTTTCACCAAGTTACTATTGGATAGTCCAGGACTACTGGTGCCAGAAAATCGCACCCCCCCATGGTTTTCTGAAAATGTTGGGTTTTAAGAAGAATGATGAACTGCTCTGTCTAAAGAATTCATACTTCTCTTTTGAGTTTCTCTACGAGCTTTATGGGCATAACAAATCATATAGCCTTCATCACGATGAACTAGCCATTACTTCCTTAGGATGGGTGCATCGCCGGGTTTATATGTTCATTTTCNCATGGTTTTCTGAAAATGTTGGGTTTTAAGAAGAATGATGAACTGCTCTGTCTAAAGAATTCATACTTCTCTTTTGAGTTTCTCTACGAGCTTTATGGGCATAACAAATCATATAGCCTTCATCACGATG
>AWOL01S0010096.1:1047-28036 GCA_000715115.1 Nicotiana otophora
TGATCTCAAAGGATCAACTCCCCACAGCCTCTCCCTCACTTTTAATTACTCCAACCCCTGAAACCCTAACCCATTTCCTCTCAAACAAGTGCCCCAAAACACTCTCAATTCCCCCCTCTCTCTAAAGAAATCCTAGCAGTCGCCTCTCCTAACTCCCCCCCCTAATCCCGTTGATAATGGGATTCCATCATTATTTTCTTACCACATCTATGTTTCTCCATTACTGGTCATATATTTATGGTATTACAAAAGTATTTGCCAAATTTTGGAAAGTACCATCTCTAGATCAGACTTCAATCGACTTCAATCTTGGAGATTTGGACAATATTTTGTCCATATACATGAAGAAAAGCTTGATTCGTTATACCATTTGGCCGATCTTAAGAACCGAACTCTAATTATGGTTTGGAGTTTGATTTCTTTCCTTTCCGGTTACTTTACTGATTGTATGTGTATTTTTCTTCTTTCCTTATTTAAGTTTGCTTAATTTTCCTTCCTTGTTTACTCGTTTGATCTAACTATTGTATAAACCCCCTTCCCCGCTTCCCCTTTAAGTCCTAACGACTACTGCAATGACTAGCACGTACAACTACTGCTATTGCTCTCTCACTCTCACTCCTACTGTTCATTATTTTGAGACCTTGGCCGGCTGAAAGACAAGGCCATCGGAATTCGATTTTTTCCCTTTCTCGGTCCGAGCACTACTTGGGGTTGACTTGCGACCCTTGGGAACTCTAATGCACTGGGATTTTGGTGTTCTGCTATTCTTTACTATTGGCGATTGGAATATTACCGGGACTGCTTCTTTTTGCTTGTTTGTTCATCTACAACTGGTAAGTGTCTTTGGCCCTAGAAATTTTATTCTCTTTCGTTTATATTCAAGATTTGTACATTTGCTCCACTTAAACCTTTGTGAACTAATATGCTACTATATTACCCTACTATTTCATGGCTCTGAACTTGCCTAATTTCTACCTTCAATGTATGCATATGGTATGTGCTCAGCATGAATGATTATCACAACCTCGAGCATGTGTAGCCTGGTATGTTTTTATGTGTCTGAATGTTTATACTTGTTGCTCGTTCTTAGATGATATCCCTACTTTATTCTGCATTCTCGTGATAGACTAATTCATGTGCACTAGTTCCTATTGGATAATTCCTGTGAAACTTAATACTCCACGAAAGTCAGTTCTCAACTATGTTAGCCAAAATGTGTTACCCTGCTAATTGCAACTTTAATGTGTGTTCCATGCTCAGTTTAATGCTATGTTGTTTACTCCCACCTATGGCTTACAAGGTAAAGAATGCAATATTGAGCCTTTTCTCCTATGTGTGGTCTGATAATCCAGTTCTCGAGGCATCCTTGCCTACTATGAGTTCTGGTGTTGTTTAAGCTTTTGTATTATGACATGTATTTTGCATGTTCGAGTTTCTTCAGGCTCAATTAATGTTTGTTTGTAGACCATGTCCACCAACCTATTTGGTTATCCCATTTTTATTAGGTTCTCATGCTAGACATCTTCATGTGAGGACTATACTCTATTGGTTTCCTGTCTATGATTCTACTGAACTCTCATGTCTGAAGTTTGTTATGCTAATTTTGGACTATGCTTAGATTTGAAACTTTACTTGAAGTAGTTTGTTATCCTATGATGGTCAATCCTGTCACCTTAGCATCTGAAAAATGCAAGCATGAACCTAACTTCTGTATGCCCTATGAACTTGTCAATATGCTTTAGAGAGAACTGGTGTTAGTTTTCACTTTGAGAATTTAGTGTGTAGACTTCAAAAGTTGTTTAATTTATCCCATGTATAGTTTGTTACTCGTGTGGTTAAGTTTTGCATTGTTGGGTAAGTTAGCCCTCCCCCCTCCCCCCTTCAGGCTTGGTATGGGTCCGTGTCTAAGTTTGAGCCATGCAACTGATACACACTGATGTTTTAGGGTGTACCTAGATCTGGGTTTGCTATTTGTGCAAACAATGAGCTTATTGAATGCCTCGACGTTGCTGGGTTATTCTCCCTTGGGCCCACTCTGTTTATTAGGCCTGTATTCATTTTAGTTATAATATTTGACCATGTATTCTTTATTTAGGGCCTATAATGATTTGTAAACATACAATTGCGGAGTTACTGAATCTTAGGAAATGAGTGTACGTTTTTCTTGCATAAAAGGGTACAAAACATGCCTATAGGGTCTAAGTGCTTTATTTGATATCTTGCTCAACATGTCCTATTCCTGTACACTGTTATAAAACTTGCCCATAAGAATCTAAGTGCTTCACTTGTTCACATGCTCCACTTCTATATGGTATTAGATAGTATGCCTATGGGATTCAAACAACACTGGTTATCTACTCAATTTTCTCTAATGCTATGTGTTAGATATCATGACTATAGGATACAACAACATGTGGTTTTACTAACTCTCATCTACATACCATGTTTATAGGGCTTCAACTAATTAATCATTCAATCGCACACTGCTCATCTACATATCATGACTCTATGACCTTAATCAACTAAGCAATTACTTTGTTTATTCATTGTATTGATATACTTAGATGACATGCCTATAGGGATAAAGTATCATAAAATCAATTTCCATTGTCAATCGTTAGAAATCCTGACTATAAGATATTGTTACTCGTCATAGAAAACATGCTTATAAATCAACGTCCTTAATCTTGGGCTTTCGAACAGTCTTATTGCCTAGTTGTACGAACAATATAGATGCCATGCCTATATGTAAGTAATATTTTTAATCTGCAAATCTGTTAGCCTAAAACTGCAATGCTACAAGTACAATACTAGAAATCAAAATCACCTAGAAACCATGCCTATACGACTTAACGACTATAATGCTTTTTAATTCTGAATTTGTCTACTGCCTAATCTGCCCACGTGCATTTGTTGTTTATGTGTGGAGGCTAACTTGAGCTCTTTATGTTCTTTATGTGATGTCCAATATGTTTTGAATGAACGCTAGTTTTATCATTTTTTAGCATCCTAAGTAGAGTCTATAACCTCCCAAATAGAAGGTCCAAAAACTCATGGACCATAGGCGTGGGACGGGTAGTGCACGTGTAGGACAAGGCCTAGAATTGACTTGCACCATGTGACAACAATTATGTGAGGAGGGTATTGGCCAACCTGCCATATTTTCTGAACATTCAACCAAACAGGAAACTGATCGAGGCTACTACCATGTTCTGGGGTAAGAAGAGAGTCGTTTCCCAATTTAGCAATATAGAAATGACTCCTCTCCTGGAAGAAATAGGGGGTTTCGCCAAGTTACCATGGGATAGTACAGGACTATTGGCACCAGAAAATCGCACTCCACGCGGTTTTCTGAAAATGTTGGGTTTTAACAAGAATGATAAACTGGTCTATCTGAATAAATAGTACATTCCCTTTGAATTTCTCTATGAGCATTATGGTCATAGAAAATCATATTGCCTTCATCACGAGGAGCTATCCATTACCTCGTGCATTTCTCTAATTTTCCTTATATGGCACCTAGGAAGAAAGCAAGAACTAGCAAAGGAGCTGATGCCACCCCAGGAGTGGCAGTTGATTCTATACCTGATGATACAGGTGAGCACCCGAGGGGTGAGTCTATTCCCCCAGCTACTACACCGCCTGATTCTACTACTCCTGCTTCGACTGCACCAATCCCAACTCCTACCGAGGGTGCAGTTGTTCAACCTCCAGCCTTAGCTTCCAGTCTCGATGTCTCTAATGGGGATCTTAGGGGAGCCATACTGATGTTGACTCTGATAGTGGCATTCCAAGCCCAGAGATCGAATGTTGAACCTACTTCTTCAAGTCAGCGAGGGGATTCTACTAGTTCCAAGGTGAACATGTTTCTCCAGTTGGATCCTCAAGTGTTCACAGGTACTGATCCTGAGGAGGACCTACATGACTTTACTGATGAGATACACAATATCCTCCGAGTTATGCATGCTACTAAGACAGAGGGAGCGGAGTTGGACTCCTACCTCTTGAAAGGGGTGGCCTCTTCTTGGTTTGAGTTATGGGAGGACTCCTATGAGTAGGGGAGCTATTCGGTGAGGTGGAGTAAGTTTGTCGACGCCTTCATTGACCATTTCTTACCTGTCGAGACTAAGGCGGCCTGTCTTGCTGAGTTTAAGAGCCTGAAGCAGGGGAACATAAGTGTGTGGGAGTACCAAATGTGGTTCACGCACTTGTCCAAGTACGCCATTTGCCCGTTCCTACAATAGAGGAAAGAGTGCGCCGGTTTGTGCAGGGCCTCAGCCCCATGGTTATCATTGAGACTGCTATAGCTACCTTGAATTCTAATATGAACTAAGGGATGATGATGGCGGTTGCTCAAGCCTCGGAGACCCACAAATTGAAGAATGGAATGGAGGGTTGTAAGGGCCATCCTAATGCTTTACTTAGTCATTGGTCAGTGCACAGCCAGCATGCCCTAGTAAGAAGCAGCAGAGTCGTTTCAGAACTAGTTAGGGCAACAGGGGATCCTACCAGTATGGTCGGCCTGGAGGGAGATTCTAGTAGTAGCGGAGGCCCCCATGCCTTAGTTGTGGGATGATACATTTTGGGGCCTGCTTAATGGACCGGCCCATATGCTACGGGTGCGGTATCAGAGGTCATATTCAGAGGGATTGTCGTTCATCCCACCAAAGTGTGGGTAGGGGAGTCATCCGGTTCTGTAGCCAATACATCTATAACACCTTCTCCAGTTGGAGGCACTCCATCACCCGCAGAGCATGATGCATTTAGGGGTAGTGCACAGAGTTCGGGAGGATCCAACCGTTTCTATGTTATGACAGGTCACCAGAGTTTGGAGGCTTCTCCAGATGTTGTCAAAGGTATATTGACTTTCCAATCTCATGATGTATATGCCCTTATTGATCCAGGTTCAACTTTGTCATATGTCACTCCCTATGTTGCTATGGAATTTGGGATAGAACCGAAATAGCTTCATGAGCCGTTCTTTGTATCTACTCCAGTTGGTGAGTCTATTGTGGCCGTGTGGGTTTATATGGATTGTGTTGTCATGATTCATGGTTGGGACATCATGGCTAATCTCATTGAATTAGGAATGGTCGATTTTGATGTAATAATAGGGATGGATTGTCTTTATTCATGTTTTGCCAAGCTTGATTGTCGAACTAGGACCGTTAGGTTTGAATTCCCAAATGAGCCAGTTATTGAATGGAATGGGGATGATATAGTGCCGAAGGGTAGGTTTATCTTAAGGCCAAGAAGATGATCATCAAAGGGTGTATTTACCATTTGGTTTGGGTTACTGACACCGATGTTGAGCTTCCTACACTTGAGTCTGTGCCAGTGGTGAATGAATTTCCGAAGGTCTTTCTTGATGGCCCATTGGGATCTCACCAGACAGGAAAATTGATTTTGGAATTGATGGGATGCCAAGCATGCATCTTATATCTATTCGACCAACATAATGGCACTAGTAGAATTTAAGGATCTAACGGAGCAGTTGAAGGACTTGTTAGAGAAGGGTTTCATCCGACCGAGTGTGTCGCCTGGGGGTGCACCAGTTCTCTTTGTAAGGAAGAAAGATGGGTCACTGAGAATGTGTATTGACTATGGGAAACTCAACAATGTCATAATTAAGAATAAATACCCACTACCAAGGATAGATAACTTGTTTGACCACTTATATGGTCTTAAGTATTTCTCCAAGATTGACCTAAGATCAGGGTACCACCAATTGAAGATCAGGGAACAGGATATTGCGAAAACAACTTTCAGGACCCGATATGGGCTCTTCGAATTTTTGGTAATGTCATTTGGGCAAAAAACTGCCCCTCCAACTTTCATGGATCTTAAGAATCGAGTATTAACGCCTTTTATTGACTCCTTTGTGATAGTGTTCATTGATGATATGCTTGTATATTCACGAAGTCGAGAGGATTATGCCAATCATCTTAAGGCAGTTCTGTAGACTCTATATAATCACGAGATGTATGCGAAGTTTTCGAAGTGTGAATTTTTGCTTGAATATGTCATATTCTTGGGTCATCTCATCTCCAGAGAAGGAATTAAGGTTGATCCACAGAAGATCGGAGTTCGGAAGAATTGGCCGAGGACTACAACACCAATAGAGATTTGCAAATTCTTGGGTTTAGCTGGGTATTATAGAATATTGTGTATGGGTTCTCTACTCTTGCCTCCCCGTTGACTAAATTGACGTAGAAGGTATTAAAGTTCCAATGGTGCTTGTGAAAAGAGCTACCAGGAGTTGAAATCAAGATTGACTACAACACCGGTGTTGACACTACCAAAAGGTACATATGAGCTTGTGGTATATTGTGATGCTTCAAGAATCGTACTAGGGTGTGTATTGATGCAACATGGCAAGGTGATCACTTACACTTCTAGGCAACTCAAAAATTATGAGAAGAACTATCAAACACAGGACTTAGAGCTCGCGGCGGTGGTTTTTGCATTGAAGATTTGGCGTCATTATTTGTATGGGGTCCGTGTGGATATATTCACGGACCATAAGAGCCTTCAATATATTTTCAAATAGAAGGAATAAAATCTAAGGCAAAGAAGATGGTTTGAGTTACTCAAGGACTAGGACACTGATAGTTTATATCATCTGGGGAAGTCTAATGTCGTGGCTGATGCTCTTAGCCAATAAACCATGGGTAGTTTGGCTCACTTAGAGACATATCAAAGGCCGTTGGCCAAGGAAGTTCACTGGTTGGCTAGTTTTGGAGTTCGTCTTGCGGACTCTTGTGAAAGAGAAGTAATTGTGTAAAATATGGCCGAATCACCACTTGTTGTAGAAGTCAAGGAGAAGCAGTACGACAATCCGTTGTTGGTACAATTGAAGGAGGTAATTTATAAACATAAGACCATGGCTTTTTCTATTATCATGGATGATTGTATGCTAAGGTACCAAAGGTAATTATGTGTTCCTGATGTAGATCGTTTTTGGGAAAGAATCATGATTGAGGCTCACACTTCCAGATATTCCGTGCTTCCTGGTTATACAAAGATGTATCATAATCTTAAGGAAGTCTACTAGTGGATCGATATAAAGAGGAATGTAGCGGACTTTATGGCAAGATGTCCACATTGTCAACAAGTAAAGGTCGAACATCAAAAGTCCGATGGGTTGGCACTGAACATAGGAATTCGGATGTGGAAATGGGATATGATCAATATGGAATTTGTGGTGGGTCTACCTCGCACACCTCACAAGTTCGACTAGATTTCGGTGATTGTGGACCGACTAACAAAATTAGCACACTTCTTACTTGTTAAGGCTACCGAGACTGCGAAACAGCATGCTCAGTTGTATATGAAGGAAATAGCCTGATTGCATGGCACTCCAGTTTCTATTATCTCCGATCAAAGGGAATATTTCACAGCTAACGTTTGGAGGAAATTTCAGCAAGGTTTGGGTACTCAAGTGAATCTTAGTACAACTTTCCATCCACAGACCGACGGGAATGCAGAGAGGACCATTCAGACGCTTGAGGGTACATTGTGCGCTTGTGTTCTCAACTTTAAGGGTAGCTGGGATGATCACTTGCCACTCATAGAATTTTCCTACCACAATAGTTATAATGATAGCATTTAGATGGAGCCGTTGGAGGCTCTATATGGCAAGAGATGTAGATCTCTTATTGGGTGGTTCAAGATTGGGGAAGCGGAGATGATAGGGCCCGAACCCGTGCATAAAGCTATGGAGAAGGTTAAGATCATTAAGGAATGGTTGAAAACTGTCCAAAGCCATCAGAAGTCCTACCGGGATGTACGTCGTAGGGAATTGGTATTCCAAGAGGATGATTGGGTATTCTTGAAGGTTTCCCCCATGAAGGGTGTAATGCAATTTTGTAAGATAGGAAAATATAGTTTGAGTTATGTCTGACCATACAGAATTATTCAGAGGATTGGTTAGGTGGCTTACAGGCTAGAACTACCTCTAGAGATGTCTTTAGTGCACCCCGTGTTTCATGTATCCATGTTGAAGAAGGTGGTTGGAGATCTATCACTTATTGTTCCAGTGGAGAGTATAGAGGTTAATGAAACATTGACTTATGAAGAGATTTCAATAACCATTCTTGATAGGCAAGTCAAAATGTTGAGAAAAATATAGATTGCCTTCGTGAAAGTGTTATGGCAAAAGAAACTGGTCGAAGAGGCCACCTGGGAAGCCGGGGAATAGATGAAGAAGGCGTATCCTCATTTGTTTGAGTAGATATATAGTTGTGTCAATGAAAAATGTTAAAACCTAACTTTGTACAAATTATGTTTCCCCTGTACAGCTTATGTTAAGGATACTCATTTTTTAATGTAGTGTTTATGGCGTTGTGGCCGGTGTTGTTTCCATGTTGGTTTACATCGTTGTGTTGTGGTTTTGCTGTTAGGACTGGTTCTGGGATTCTCTGGCAGGTGGATAGGCCCAATTACAGGGGAGACTCTTGCAAAGGTTTTGGAAATTCAGGGAGTTAGGAAAGAATTTGGAATTGCTGGTGTGGGAAGTAATAGTGGGGCTCACATTGGATGCTAATTGTAGATTTTGACCCTCATTCGAGGACGAATGATCCTAAGCATGGAAGGATGTGAGGCTTCGTAAAATATCTCTTAAAACTTTGGGTTTTGGTGAGTTGAAGAAAATATTGTTGCATAACAGGGCATTTATACAATTCATTATGCGGCCGTAGAACTTCTCCACGAACCGCAGATCTGCCGCAGAGTGAAGTAGAGAAATGGGCCAATTTTGGAGGTTGTTTTGCGGTCAACTATATGACCACATAATCGTTACACGGGCCGCACATCCATCGCAGAACCAACATGAAGATTTCTTGAGGGAGATTCTGCGGCCACATAATTGTTATGCGGGCTACAGTCTGGACCAGAGCAGCATAGTTTTTGGGACCGTTGTTGCGGTCCATGTTGCATGCCGCATACCTGATTAGAGGCGCACTCTACGACCGTAGAGTTCCGCATACCTCATTAGCGGCGCACTCTACGACCGTAGAGTTATGTTCGGAGGGTCCATTTTCTAATTTTTAAAATCCTACCCCATTTGATTAAAAGCCATTGGGTCTCATTTGGAAGGCAAAGATCTTCAATTTTAAAGTGAGGGGAGTGCTTTAGAGAGATAGGAGGAAGCCCTAAGTACTTTGTTCATCCACCCTTGCTCAAGCTTTGAAATTCAACAAGTAAAAATTGCAAGGTCTTCATCTAAGAGATAAGGTTCTACTCTCTAGCCCTCAATTTCGGGATTGGACTAGAAGTAGGTAAGGAGAAGTGTGATTCTTGAGTATTATTTATGCATGCATGTACCATCAAGGTTGGTGGGAAGTTTATTGAGCTCCAATGGGTAAGCATTGGGGGATTAAAGAATCAACCATAGGAGAACCGTGAAACCTTAATGCATACCAAGTGCTTGATAAAATGCTCAAACGAGCTGAAACCCGGATATCTTCCTAATTATGATTTAAATTTGTCATGTTTCTAATAGATTAAAGTCGCAAGTATTCCTGGATCATTGTAGTAATGTAAGGAAGGACAAGCGAGGTATGTTGGCTAAATTCCTATTGTAGAATCGATTTCCATGATATCCTGGCTCAATTTCTTATTTCTCATGTTTTGAGTCCTTCCTAATAAAACTGATTATTCTAAAATAAGTCTTGTGTTGAAGGATGTATGCACTCAAAATGTGTTCCAAATGTTCCTATCATATCATGATTCCCTCCGAGAATCTAATCTAGTAAGATCAATGTATAAAAGGTGTTGTGATTTAAAATCATGTTTCAATTGCAAGTTAGTATACCTAATTGTGGAAGAGAAGCTCAATGTCTTTAAGACCATTTGCTCGTCTGTGTACTTAAAGTATTGATGTGAAATTCACTTATTGATGATAATCCATGGTAACGCTTGAATGTTATAGAGGTGAGTATGAAATATGAAATATGGTCGACGTGCCGAGAATGATATTATAATTGTGGCCACTAGTGCGAATGAAATGGAAAGATGTGTGAAATATTATGAAGTGAGTTGTAAATCCTTNGCTTGAATGTTATAGAGGTGAGTATGAAATATGAAATATGGTCGACGTGCCGAGAATGATATTATAATTGTGGCCACTAGTGTCAATGAAATGGGAATATGTGTGAAAGATTATGAAGTGAGTTGTAACTCCTTTAAATAATACATGCTTTGGGAGTATCGTTTAGTCACCGAGGAAGGGTAGGTCAAAATAACCTAACCCCAAAACTACAGATGCCAGTGTAGGAGTGACTGAGGGGTAAATCCCCGTGCTGATTTGATGAGATTGTTTTCCCCTTATATGGGATGAGATTTATGTGTTGAGATATTTATCCTTAAATGGGATGAGATTATTTCTGGCGAGATTTGATATGATGTCGACCCAAATACAATTATGGTGAGACGGCTTAGCCGATCGGGGGTAGATTGGATGCCATGTCGCGCACATGGTGGTGTTGTGATTGGATGTCTTGAGGTGAGTCTACTTACCTGATCGGGCTGAGATCGGACTCTGTGCTAAAAGAACGGTGGTGTATCGGTACTAAAGATCTCCCAACTTTAAAATATTGAAACTTACCTGAAATTTATCTTTTTCTTAAGTTAGTACTTTAATATATATGTACTAACATCCCCTTTGCTGGGGGCGCTGCATCCTTAATGGATACATTTGGTTCCACAGTAGGCTGTATTGATTAGTGATGGCAGTACACCCTATCCTCAGCAGACTTGGTGAGCCCCCCTTAATTTCAGGGACTTGTCTCTCCTGTCCTCTATGTATATTGTTTTAAGGTACAGCCGGAGCCTTGTTGCCGGTACTATCACGCTACTCTTTTTCTATCTATTATAGGCTCCATTGACATAGTGCGGGTTGTACCTTGGTTATGGGGAAGTCAAACTAGTAATGTTGTAATTGTATCACACATTCCACTCCTAAACTATGAATGTGTAATGTATTATTTTGCAGACTTATAAATGGCATGATTATTGGTAATTAATTTGGTGTTGTTCACATGATCTTCTCAGTCTAATTAATGAGAATATATCTTCTATTTACTCATAGGTATGTTCGGGTAGAAGACATTGTACATGCTTGCTTGGCCGGGTTATCTCAATTGAGCACCGGTTGCGCTCCCCAAGGTCGGGGCGTGACACAAGAATGACTTGATTAAAGTATTAAGTAAAGATTATGTGCCAACCAGTGTCACTAGCGGGGAGATGCTAACATGGCAGGACATGTACTGGAGAGTCACAAAATTACTTTCCACGAATTAAGCTACTGCTGGAAGGGTTGAGTCACAACAAAGCATTGCTTATCATTGTGCAATTTGAAGACCAGTTCATTGCCAATGTCCTGATAGATGGAGGTTCGTGCATGAGCATATGCTCACTAACTACTTTGAAAAGACTTGAAAAGGATCACATGAAAAACGGATGGGAAGCATTAATGTGAAAGTGTTTGATGGATCTCAGAGAGCTATTATTTCGAAAATCAATCTTGATCTTCAGATGGGCGCGACCTGGTTTGATGCCGAATTCCATGTGCTAGACATATCTGCCACCTATAACTTGTTATAGGTACGACCATGTATACATGTAGGTGGGGCAGTCGCTTCTACTCTACACTAGGCTGTGAAGTTTGAGAGGAAGCATCAAGAGGTAATTATTCACGGGGATGGAAGCAACCCCATCTACACCTACCATACCGTGCTAATTATCGAGAATAGTATGAAATTGGGAGGAGAAACGTACAACCGCATTGAGCGGGTAAATGCAAGAAAGTGAAGTTACCTAGTAGTTCGGTAGACTTTCAAAGATAAGTAAAGAATTCATCGTACTGATCCGCATGACTCTACTAAACCTACTCATGACTCGTGCGACCTATGCATCCTAGTGCTCCAATACTAACTTTTCATGATCTAGCTCCCACCAGAGCCGCGATGGTGCCTAACACTACTTGCCAGCAAGCCAACAATCTCATAATATCATAATCATTTGAATATATCATAAATATCTAATAAAACTAATTGAAACTTTTCTATAACCATCCCAAAATCTGGTGTCCCTGAGTACATGTGCACTACGAAGTATCAAACATAAACAAATCCCTAATAGAACTGTCTGTGTAATAGAATAGTACTGAAGAAAATAAAGGAAAAGAGAGTCAAGGCATGCTGATGTCATAACACCTTTTAAGTCTCCAAGTAGGTACTAGCACGGATCTAGCGAACACCACGTGCTGATGCACCTGGATCTACACATGAAGTGCACAATGTAGTATGAGTACAATCGACCTCATGTACTCAATAAGTAACAGAACTAACCTTGAGCGAAAAGCAGCCACGAGCCCAGAAGAAGACAGTCAGCTTCCAATGTAATGACAACACATGTATAATACTGACAATAATAATAAATAACTCAATGGAATTAACATAGTCGACTCGTTCATAGTACAAAAATTTAGTCATGATTTCAAGTTCAACAATTGAAGCCCAAAACTGATAGGAACAAGTCAGTTGCAACTAGCATGAGGAATGGTACATCTCTATGCCTACATGTCAAATATGCATGTCAAATGAATGACTTCACGGTGATATTCACAAGTACTCTCACTCTCAAAATACTCAATCTGCCTGTCTCAAATGCCCACTCATCATACGCACGCAATCACTCATCATTGTATATGTGTCTGGCATCAATGCCCCTCACCAATGTACATGTACAATCACTGTGCATGCACTAACTATTAATATGTCAGACTCCATAGGGGTGTATCCTGCCCAAGCGCTAATCAAAGCCAATAAGGCCCGATGCGACATGCAGCCCAATGCACATAATAATAATAGTAATAAAGCCAATATGGCCTACTGCAGTGTGCAAACCGTTCAACAATAACACTCTCAACACGGCTCTAAGGCCCACCTCAATCATCAATATCTCAAGTATCAAGGGCCCGCAATCTCATACCACTCAACCCAACAATGATAAAATGTGATCTAACAATGAATAATGAACATTGACTAAGATATGATATGCAAACAAAGAACCATGACTGAGTGTAAAATTACTGTTAACGCATATAACTCAAACAATGTAAATAGGGTCATTAGGTCTCAATCAAATAGTAACATAGCCTAAACATGATTTCTAACATGAATCAAAACTCAATTACTCTAACAAGTAGGGATTACAGGGATAACACAAGACGTGAAAGCAACACAGTAAAAAAACAACCCGGATTATGATTACCACGATTCACGCCCATACACCTGTCACCTAATATTTGCATCACCCCAAAGCAACACAAATAACATGTTTTCCAATGATAAATACTCTCAATTCCAAGTTTAGAATTGTTACATACCTCAAAACCTTATTGCTTTACCATACTTCAGCTTGCGACCTACATATATTCATTTATACTACTCGCACTTTTTCTTCAACTTGCTTGCACCATAGATTTCTTTATGTTATTCTAGAACATCTAGCGAGACATCATATCATCTCAAACTATTCTTTTCCTCTCTTAACTAGACCTCTCGATACCTAGAAACCATAGGCTGGAAGATATGCTACTAACGATACCGCTATCATTCCTGGATACTGAATCCCCGCGCTTCTAGCCTTTTATCCAAGTATGGACTATTCACAACCTTCTGCATTTGAGTATTTCTTATGTTTTTCACCTTTACTTTACTACCAGAAAATCCTTCATCGTATCTTCTATCTCTATTATGACCTCCCTTCCACATAGGTGTAATTCACGTCCATAACTTGAAGCCCTATTATAATACTTGCACCTCTGGTGCATACACAATCCGGCGGGAGCTTCGTACTGACTTCTTATAAGGCTGGTACTTTTCTAACTGGCTTTATCCTATGGCCGTTATAGAACATGGTTGTTATACTTTCTCTCTTGTACCTCTGATATTAAGAGTGATCCTGCAATGTTCTCAATCACGATTTCTATAATTGTTTGGGTCCAATACTCAGACTCCTGATTTACTTGGTTGATGTAACTCTCAATCCACATGTGAATATCTCGTACGTTGTTTACTTTTACCTTACTTACCTTAAAATCTCTCATTACATCTTCTATCTCATTCATGGCCTTCTTTCCACAACTTGAAGCTCTATTATACTACTTGCACCTCTGATGTATACATAATCCGGTGAGAGCTTCATACTGACTTCTTATATGGTTGGTACTTTTCTAACTGGCTTCCTTATAGAGCCATTATAGAATATGGTTGTTGCATTATCTCTCTTGCACCTCTGATATTAATAGTGATTCTGCCATGTTCTCAAGCGCAATTTCTATAATTTTCTAGGTCCATTAATCAGACTCCTGATTTACTTCGTTGTTGTAACTTTTTAGTTTCCTCTTCCTTCTGATCAGCCTTTATGTACGCTTAATCTATCTTTCGATCTATGAGCCTTGGTATTAGTTATTACTTTAGCCTTTCATGTGAGATATGGAATATCCATGATACAATCTTCTAACAACTCAATCCTTTATCTATGCCCTGGGCTCAATTCCTTCCTTTAACTTATTCCAGAGTCTTCTATGTCTATATGATTGTCAACATACATGTTGCATGTATAAAAACTCTGAAATCTTATGTGCGTTCATGACATAACTAACTCTGGATTATTAATCGAATGATTCTTTCCGTTCCTTCTCAGCTTTCCTTAAATGTAAGCAATTACTTTTCCTAGTCTTCCTGCCCCTTATTGCGTGTATACTTAGCTTACCTTAGTACCAACACATATTGAATTCCATACAACTCGTGTGATCTTGAATATCACTTCTGATTTTTCTTCCCGTTCATTAGCCACGGTAGGTGCCACTTTCTTATGGAGTGCATACAATGTTGTTATAAGACTGTTATTACAAGACCATTTCCTCTTTAGGTTACTGTGCTTAGGCTAAAGCCTTCTTCCTTATTCCCTCAGCTAATCTTTCATTTTAGTACTTAGGGAGGACCCTCTGACTCTTGTAAAGCTACGAGCTTATTACATCGTATATTCGACGGACCTTTTGATGTCCTTCCTTGCCTATAATTATCCGTAGTTATGTACCTCCATGCCTTTATGCTTGTAGGGCTGCTTCTGAACTGATATTTTGACCGTCTTCCCAATGGAACTCTTTTTTATTCCCGTAACATTCATACGGTACCTTTAACTATCCCGACACCTATCTGAATATATCTCAAGTATTATAATGATATTACTGCGAGGCTGTATTCACTATATTGGGTTTTACTATGTTTATCTTGCACGATCTCCTGACTCGTCGGTAACCACCTGTCTAGCCATAACTAGGCTCTTCCTGAATCAACTGCTAATTACTCGTTGGCACATTCTCATGTTAATATTCCACGTAATCTTTCTTGGGTTATTCCTTTTGTCTTAACTTACCTATCGCACTGGCTCCTTATTTATCAAAAACAACCCGGGCCAAAACACTTACTCCCTCTCCTTAATGTTGTGCTTGCATAATGTTCTGGAATCATAGCATATCTTTAGGCTTTGAATAAGTGCAATCTCATCCCTTTTTCATTTTTTATTTGTATTCTTCCTTTACTATTCCATAATTACTGGAACCACTTAATTCTGACTTAATGCCACATCACTCAATATTCTCCCATTTGGGAGAGTACTAAGAGTTGGAGCTACGACGACCTACCTAGAGATGTTTTACCTTTTTGTCTTTGGCCTCTTTTCACATCATCGATGACCCTTACTCGCCTTGCGGTAATCCTTCTGTACCAAGGATAACAAAATTGCTTACTCGCGATGGTGATACTTAGTGTAACTGGCACATACGGTCCCTTAAGCTTAACTTTGCTCACATTGCTTGTTTTAGGGAAGCGTATTCTTGAATGACCTTTCTCTGAATTTCTTATGAATCTTCTTCTGTTGTCCATTCTATTATCGTTGGAACGCAATCTGAAATTCTCATGATGCCGACCATTATCAAATAACTCAGTCCTTAATTCATGTTTAGTTTATCTTGTTCACCAGTCCATATTGATTTCTATTACTTAGGGGTCTAATTGTTTTCTTCTGGTAATCACGTTAGCGTCACAAACTTATTTCTCGAAATAAGGATACAACTTTATGGCCTATACTCTTTTGTCGTCTCAAGGCCTGTCACCTTTCGTCTTTTCCTTCACTTGACTATAGACTCTATAATACTGTCATTTGTTTTGACCTACCGTTGTCTTCCATGTATCACATCTTACTCATAGTGCTTCATTAACTCTCTTCTTATTTCCCGCTAACATCTATGTCTATTACTTTATTCTGAAAATTCAAACAAGACATTCTTTTGCTTTTAGCTCCCCTTGCTCCATCCATTGGCTCTTTGAATTGCCTAACATTCTTTCTTTACTAGGGACGGGAGCCACACTAAGGTAATATTTATCCCTTCAAGGCTTCCAGTGCCTATCTTTGTAGTATTCATATCTAGCTGTACTATTTTAGAGTGCACCGTCTGGGTGTCTCACAAGGAGATCTATTACCACATTTGCAATATCCTTCGGAAATTTCAACTAACACAAACATTACCTCCACCCTTTTTGTGTCACTCTAACCCAGCCGGATCTTTATATCCGTCCTTCTCTTATACTACTTCTATTAGCTTCCATATGGCATAAATGAGATGGGTGTAGCCAATTTTACATGCCTCTGCTACCATTGAAGGTAACTCAAAATGCTTATATCTCCCGTCATGAATGATAAATAATGATAGTCTTCATTAACTGGGCGCCTCGTACCCTTCTTCACCTTGCTTCTTTTACTTGTTGAGACCTGTACTATCTTCTGAATCACTCATTGCCTTTCACCATAGGGGTGTATAGATATCCTTGCCTTAGGCTCCTTATCAAGAAGCTTACACGTCTTAGTACACATATGATCTACTGAAGACCTTATATTTTCTCATCATAAGCATCATGAAAAATCGAGTTCCTCTGACTCAACTCTTCCATATCCGAATTTAATCTCCTACCAACTGGAGGTATCGTCATATTATAGATAAAATAGAAGATAGGAGTTTGAATTCTTATAAATGAGCTCTACCATATGATCTAGTGTAAGAAGAAAGAAAGACAGTCCTAAATGCCCTATAGCCTCCTACCTATAAGTGTGGTGCACAACACACCCATAAACAAGAATTTACTAGACATGGCTTGTAGACTCCCTAGGACAGAACTGCTCTGATACCACTTTTGTCACGACCCAAACCGATGGGCCGCAACGGTCACCCGATACCTTAATCAGCCGAGTACCTATGTAACATATCTTTCGTATCATACTATCATAGGTAAATGAGCCAGAGAGGCCGTCGTAAGATAAGTAGAAAAACACATGGGGAACATACTCGACCTTGGTCGACCCAACATGTAATCCAAACTTATACGTATGACGTATGGGCCTATAAGGTCAAAATAATCACTCGTACACTGAACACAGGCCGACAAGGACATACAATCTTACATATACATGACATATGTCTACAAGCCTCTAAGAGTACATAAACGTCATTAGTCCATGACAGGGCCCCAACATAGCAATAGTTGCCTGAGTTATTTGTGATATGTACGTGCTATTGGTGGTGCACATGTGCGGGGCTGAGCCCATGTGCATGCATTAGGGTGTTTATCCATGCTCGGGGTAGTGCTTTGGTTATGAAATCCCTTGAATAGATTGTTAAGATATATGCTGTGATGTTTCTCATATTTATACCACGTTGTGACCTAATTAAGCCATATTTAGTTTTACATAGAGGTCAGTCTCATGATTTAACTTGATAACTGTTGTTTTTGTGATGGAATTGCTAATTTTAGTTATCATAGCTCACTTTGCACCTTCATATACCATACTATGTCATTTATATTAGTCCAGGAGTATGATATTTGATATTCATTGGTCATGTACATGTAATCTTGTATATATGTTTTTCTGTGTGTATTGTAATTATTGGCAAGTGAGTTATTCGTGGAGCATATCTAGCCTTTGTGTGGGATGTCCGTGCTAATGCTCCTACCATTGAGTCAGTTTTGGTGGTGAGATATTTCCCATATGTGTTCCAGTACACCTATCGGGCATGATGATCGATAGGGATATTGATTTTGGTATTGACTTGGTGCCGGGCACTCACCCCATTTCTATTCCACCATATCATATGACACCCACAAAATTAAAGGAGTAAAAGGAACAACTTCAGGAGTAGATTGATAAGTGTTTCATCCAACCTAGTGCCTCGCCTTAGGGTGCTCCAAAATGAGTACCTTGAGGTCCGTCACTAGTTGGAGCACTACATGTAACCTGAAGTGAAGACTAAACTGGTCGATTGATAAAGCCTCTTCAATGACAATTTGTAGCTTAACAATGGGAACCACTAAATCCTACAAAACCCCGAGGCCTCTTGGCCTCTATATCTCCGCTCTTTTACACATCGATATGCTTTAACCTCCTA
Organism: Nicotiana otophora; assembly: GCA_000715115.1. Taxonomy (NCBI): domain Eukaryota; kingdom Viridiplantae; phylum Streptophyta; class Magnoliopsida; order Solanales; family Solanaceae; genus Nicotiana; species Nicotiana otophora. The sequence goes on from AWOL01S0010096.1 coordinate 19,559, forward strand.
CCAATCTCCAGAACCTGGTGGAAAGAATCCTAGTCTCTAGCTCCCGTTCCATCCCAATACTAAGGCTATAATCGAGTCCCTCAAAAATTCTACAGACTCTCTCTAACAGTGGAAACCAAAGCATGTGCATGATGAGATAACTCGGTAAATCTCATACCTAAGGGTTTGTAGAATGAAGTCCCTCAAAACGAGATAAATGAAATGAGCCCAAGTAAGAGGTGCGACACCAAATGGCCTACTATCATCATAAGTTTTCCACCATCAATATGAAGACCGCGTTAGCTAGAAAGTAGTAAGGTCGACCCCGATCAACTCCACTAAACCATAGTGTGTAGAATACAATGACACTAGGCTAAGAAACCCTATGCATCCTCAGAAGGCCCATTGCTGCAAATGAGAAGGATGATACTTCTAGAGCATCTCTAACCTCTTCTGCTCCTCCTCTGAAGCAACTGGCCTGACCTTGGGCCGAACCGCAACCACGGGCTGATCGTTACAACACTCAGAGCGAGATCAACATGAGCCCGCTATTTTGTAGTGTGGGGGAGGGAATTTAAGCTCCTCCCCTATCCTGAGCAGTAGCTGGTGTAATCGGGATCAACCCCGCTTAAGCCAAAGTACAAAACGGTAAGGCCCCATAAAAGGTCACCAAGAATTTAAGTTTTTATGGTGCCAAGGTAAGCTAATGTGCCACAAATCAGATTTTTTGGTTGTACAATGGATCGTGGAGTTTGTTGAAAACTTTTTAAAAACGACAATAATGTGGTCCATTATGTTATAGTGGATTTGTTCCACTGACCACATAATCACCACGGAATAAATCAGAAGCAATTCAAATTTGAAACCCATTTTGTGGCCATTCTGTTGGCCGCATAACCATTATGCTATCGTGAAATTTCATGGCGGAGTTGACCAAACCCAACAAAGAATTTGAAAACCCTTTTGTGGCTAATCTGCTAGCCGCATAACAATTCTGCTACCCCAAAATGGCATTGCAGAATTGACATACCATTTTGTGGGCATTCTGCTGGCCACATATCTGTTCTGCTACCACGGAATTGCACCACATAATTGGCCACTTACTAGACCATCATCTACCCAGGTAAGACATTGTCCTAAAACTTTCATGAAATTGTTATGGGTTTAATTAGGTTATGGAATCGGAGATATGCCATGCATGTAACATTAGGTGGTAGTATGTGGGGTTGTTGAACTATTTTGGGTAGTTTCTTGTTGAAATTTGTTGAGTGGGGATGGGATTACCAATGTAGATATTTGTGGTCAATTTTGCATAATAGGTGTTTGAACAAATTCCCAAGAGACTTATGTCACGAGAATCCTTCTAATTATTATCCGATTTTAGCTATTTTCCTATAGATTTATATTTCAAGAGGTGTTGGGATGTTGTATTAACTCAAGGAAAGATCGAGAAAGGTATGTTGGCTAAACATTCCCTCTTAGAAATGAATTCCATGATGTTTCCGTAAGTTTCAAGTATGGTTGGCCCAGGTTTCTAATTCTTAAGTTTTGAGGTGTTCCTAATAAATTCAATTATCTTGAGTAATCAATGTGTCAAAAAATGTGTGTACTCAAAACATGTACCAATTACTTCTATCTCATCATGATCTCCTTAGGTAATGTGTTCAAGTATGGTTTATGTGTTAAAGCGTTATAACTTCAATTTATGTTTCAATTGAAAGTCCATTATGCTTAACTTGGAAAGAATACTCAATGCTCCTAATACCCCTAATGCTCATATTTATACTTGAGGACTTGATTTCAAATGCTCTCATTGTTGATAATCTATAAAGATGCTTGAAAGACAAAAAAGTGAGTTGGGGATATAAAGTGTGGCCACCGTGCCAATAATGAAAGTTATACTTGTGGCCAATGGAGCCAATGTCATGAAATGATCTGTGAAAGATTTTGAAATGAGCCTTGAATCAACTGTTCCAAATTTACTCTGAAAATAGAATTTCCTAAAGTCTTAAGTACTCATGTCGTGTAAAAATATGGTTGTTTCAACTAATACGTATGATTTGAACAACTGTTTTAGTCATAAATTACCATTCTCTCTTTTATAAGCATCTCCAATGTGATTTGAGTTCTTACATACTCATAAGTCGAAATTGTGCGTTGCTCTTTTGGGAAAGAGTATTTCAAGAATAAATGGTGTATCATTCGTTTATGATTTTAACTCGTGCTTCAACTGCTAGTCATTTTGCTCCATTCTTTGGAAAGGAATCTATTGTGTTTAAAGCCTTCATTACTAATGAACCTAAAGTTTTGAATTCTAGAATATTCCATATGTTGAAAGACGTCTCTATGAGAATGTGTATTGACTATAGGCAGCTGAACAAATATACAATCAAGAAAAGGTACCCACTACCACTCATTCATGATTTATTTAACCAACTTCAGGGTGCTAGAGTGTTATCGAAGAGTGATGTGAGGTCAGGGTATCATCAGTTGAAGATTCGTGAACCAGAATTCTGGATGACTGCTTTCAGGACTCAGTATGGTCAGTACGAGTTTCTAGAAATGTCATTTGGGCTGACTAATGCCCAACAACATTTATGCACATAATGAACAGTGTATTCCAGCCGTGTCTTGATTCGTTCATCATCAATTCATTGGAAATATTTTGGTATATTCTCGCAGTGGGGAGGACCATGAACAGAACTTGAGGATCATGCTCCAAACAATGAGAGAGAAGAAGTTATATGCCAATTCCCCAAGTATTAGTTTTTGCTTGATTCGATGGCATTTCTGGGTCACATGGTGTCTAATGAGAGGATCAAGGTAAATCCGAAAAAGATTGACGCAGTTCAGAGTTGGCCCTGACCGTCTTCAGTTACTGAAATCAAGAGTTTCCTTGTTTTGGCCGGATATTATCATCGTTTCGTATAAGGTTTATCATCCATTGCTGCACCTTTGACTAGATTAACCTAGAAGGGTGATCCTTTTAGATGGTCCTACAAGTGTGAGGTTAATTTTTAGAGGCTCAAGACTGCATTGACTACGGCCCCAGTGCTTGTGTTGCCTACAAGTTTCGGGTATTACATTTTGTATTGTGATACATCAAGTATTGGGCATGACACGGTGTTGATGCAAGACGGTAGGGTGATTGCCTACGCGTCATAGCAGGTACCCTGTGCATGACTTAGAATTGGTATCTATTGTTTACACATTGAAGATTTGAAGGAAATATCTATACAGTGTTCCATGTGAGGTCTATACCGACCATCAGAGTCTACAGTATCTGTTCAAGCAGAAGAACCTGAAAGACTATGAGATGACCATTTTGTATCATCCCGGGAAGGACAATGTGGTGGTCCATGCCTTGAGTACAAAGGCTCAGAGTATGGGAAATTTGGCATATTTTGCGGCAGCAGAGAGGCCCCTATCCATGGATGTTCAGGCTTTGCAAAATTATTTTGCAAGACTGGGTTTTTCGGAGACTAACCGGGTTCTTGCTGTAATGCCTCGTAAAATATTTCCTAAAAGAACCCGAGGTTTCGTGGTGTCGAAGTAGGCATATGTGTTAATGATAGTTGGAGGAAAATATTTTGCAGAATATTTTCTAAGACCTTTTATGTGACCGCATAGTCACTCTGCTGGCCGCAGAATGGCCGCAGAGTGAGGCAGTCATTTGGGCTATTTTTGATGTCATTTGGCAGCCCGTTATGCGACCGCAAAATGATTTCGCGGGCCGCAAACTGATTGTAGAGCCAGCTTGAAAATTTTGCGGAGGGAGGTTCTGCGGCACATTAGGCGACCACATAAAAGGTATGCAGACTGCATAACGGCGGCAGAGTGGGCTGACCTGCCCAGTTCCGGATGGCCATTTCACGGACCGCATAAGCATTATATGGTTGCATATGCGACCGCAGATCCCATTTCGAAGCTTCATTTTTGGGTTTTTATAAACCGACCCCATTTCGTTATTTAGAACCTATGGATCATTTATGAAGGGAGAACCTGATATTTGGAGAGAGAGAAAAGGCTCTAGAGAGAAAGAGAGTTCCACAGTCAATTATTCGCCAATTCTTACTCAAAATCATGGAAGCATTAACAAGGGAAGCACACTAGGTGTTCATCTTAGAGGTAAGATTCTACACCCTATCCCTAAATTTCGAAATTTAACTAGAAATGGGAAAGTAGTAAGATAATTCATGGGTATGGGAGTGGCTTATTTTTCATGCATGATTAATCATGGGATGTAGGGAGATTGTTGAGCTAAAATAGTAAAGAATAGGTTATGGGATGAAGGAATCCTCTATAAAATGGCCTTGAAACGTTAATGTACACCTAGTGCTTGATAAAATGCTCAAATGAACTAGAACCATGATCATCTTCCTAATTTTGGTTCAATTTGCTACTTTTCTAAAATAGATTGAAATTTCTAAGATTTACGGAACATTTAGAGTTTAGTAATCTCAAGTAAGGTATGTTGGCTAAACTCTTCTCTTAAAATTTAACCCCACAATATCCATGTAAGTCCCGAGTTGCTTAATGAGAATCGATTACTCGGATAAGCTAGTGTCAAAAGACATTCGTGATCAATATGTAATTTAAATGCTCTTGTTATGTTGTACTACTATTTGAGAATGTGTTCAAAGTAGGGCTTTCATATCTAAATGCCTTGACCTCAAGTTGTGTTTCAAAGGAAAGTTAATGAAAGCTTGTGTAAGAAATCATAACGTGCCTAAAACTCCTATTTGCTCAAATATGTGCTTAAATATCTTGAATTGAAATGCCTTGTTGTTGGAAAGTCCATGATGATTGTTGAAAGTAAAAAGTTTTGCATGAAATACAAAACAAGAAATACTAATCACATAATGCAAAATGTGAAATATGAAACACGACAAATGTTCCAAGAGAAATAATACAATTATGACCATTAGTGCCAATGAAATTAAGCGATGTGCAAGAAATATGAAACAAGATGATTGATAGAAAAGGGTGATATCACACATGAGACGGCCAAGCCGATAAGGTCGAGATCGGATGCCATGCCGCTCATATAGTAGTGACTATGTTAGAATTGTAATTTAAATTGTGATTTGGTTGATGTCTCACATGAGGCGGCCTAGCCGATCGGTTTGTGATCGGACGCCATGATGCACACATGACGATGACTGTGTTAGAACTGTAATTGAAATTGTGATTTGGTTAATGTCTCGCAGGAGATCGGGTCATGATAGGACGTCGTGCCGCACACATGGTGGTGACTGTGCTGAAAATCATAATCAAAATTGTTAATAGTGGTATACCGGTGCCAAAGCTTTCCCAACTTAAAATTTGGAAATTTATTTAAATGTTAACTTATGTCTAATTTGATATTTGGTAATTGTTCGAGGCTTTTAACTGATATTACGACTTTCCTTACTTGCATTACCACTCGTTTCTTTGAGAGAGTGTTTTGTTATATGTACTAGTACTAATGTCCCTTTTGTCAGGGGCGCTGCATCTTTAATAGATGCAGGTGGTTCCATAGCAGGCGACATTGATCAGCGATAGCACTACACTCTTTTCCCAGTTGATTTGGTGAGCCCCACTTCACTCGGGGTCATGTATCTTTAGTTCATTTTATCATAGCGTTATGAGGTATAGCTGGAGCCTTGTTGCTGGCACTATCATTATACTCGTTTGTACCAAATAGAGGCTCCGTAAACATAGTGTGGGTGGTATGTTGGTATGGGGAAAGTCAAATTGGTAATGGTGTAATTGTGTCACACGTTCCACATCAAACTATGAAAGAGTATGTATTTTGAAACTTATAAATGATATTACTTCTGATAACAAGTTTGAGTTGTTTTTTACTTGATTCTCCTCACTGCTTAATTAATGAATTGGATTTTACTATTTTTCCTGAATATGTTCGGGTAGAAGGTAATGTACAGGCTTTCTCGGACGGGTTATCTCGGTTGAGCGCCTGTCATGCTCCCCGAATTTGGGATGTGACACATGCTTGCGTGGTTTCTCGGTCATCTCTGTATGAGCGCATTAGAGTGTGTAAGTATGATGACCCCTATTTTATTGCCTTTAAGGACACAAAGTAGCACGGTGATGCCTAGGACGTTTCTATTAGACATGATGAGGTGTTGCAGATGTAGGGTCAGATATGTGTGCCCAATATGGATGGGTTTCGTGAATACATCCTTGAGGAAGCCAACACTTCAAGGTATTCCATTCATCCAGGTGTCACCAAGATGTATCAGGATTTGAGTCAGCACTATTGGTGGAGAAGAATGAAGAAATATATGGTAGAGTTTGTGGCTCGGTGTTTGAGCTGTCAGCAGGTGAAGTACTAGCATCAGAGGTCGGGCAATTTGCTTCAGTGACTTGAGATTCTAGAGTGGAAGTGGGGTCGTATTACCATGGATTTCGTTGTTTGGCTCCCACATACTTTGAAGAAATTTGACGCAGTATGGGTTATTGTGGATAGATTGACCAAGTCTGCACAATTCATTCCGGTTGTAACTACCTATTCTTTAGAGCAGCTGGCTCAAATCTATATGCGTGAGATTGTTCATCTCCATGGTGTGCCGGTGTATATTATCTCCGATCGAGGCATGCTCTTCACATTGCATTTTTGGAGAGCTGTGCAGCGTGAGTTAGGCACAAAAGTTAAGTTGAGTAGAATATTTCAAACCCTAGACAGACGGGCAGTCCGAGTGCACCATTCTGAACTTAGAGGATATGTTATGTGCCTGTGTTATGGATTTTGGGGGTTCATAGGATCAGTTTCTACTGCTTGCAGAGTTCGTCTGCAATAGCAACTACCGATCGAGTATTTAGATGGCTCCTTAGAAGGCCTTATTATGACAACCCAAATCGGAGGGCCGCGAAGGGCACTCTGTGCCTTACTCAACTGAGTACCAATGTAGCGTATATTTCTTATCACACCATCATGGGTAAATAAGAAAAAAGGGTCCTCATGAGACAACCAGAATAAAACGTAAAGGAATACTCGACATAAGACGATCCAGCATGATATAGAAACTTATACGTGTGACATAAGGGCCTATAAGCTCGACATGATCATTTGTACACTCGAAACATAGGTCGAAAGGCCATAAATGTACCCATATACATGACATCTTTCTACAAGCATCTAAGAGTACATTAAAATCATAATGGTTGGGACAGGGCCTCGCCATACCAATCAATATATGCCTAGAGCATACTGACCAAATAGGCAACTACGGCGCAAGTGGAGTACACTAACACCTTCCATTGAGAAGATAGCCTATTAGGATGACTGTCAACCTGTCTATCGGGACCTACGGTCATGAAACGCAGCGTCCCCAGGCAAAAGGGTCTTCATGACTAATAAAGTACTGTAAGGCCCCGTAAAATATTTCCTAAAAAGCATGGTTTCGTGGTGCCGAAGTAGGCTTACGTGTTTGGGGATTGTAGAATTTCTTCACGGCAAGCTTGCTCGTCGCGGCTCAGACTTTTTGGGTTGAGCAATGCGCTTTTGAGTAAAGGAAGATTTTGGGCAGAAAAATACATTTTTGCGGCCCGCTATGTGGCTGCAGAATCACACTGCCGAACGCATAATGGCCGCAGAGTGAAGCAGGTGAGGCGAGTTTGGAGATCAGGTTTGTGGCGCATTATGCGACTGTAGACCAGTTCTGCTGTGCATTATGCCACTGCATAACACGTTTGCGGGCCGCATAATGACCACAAATTGAGTTAGTTTTGCCCAGTTCCGGAGGACAATTGTGCGGCCTGCTCTGCGGAATGCAGAAGCATTATGCGATCGCATATACGGTCGCTTTGTGTATTATTTTGTTATTAGTGTTGCACCACAACCCACATATATATATTGGGGTGAGGCGGCATGAAAGCTTTGTGTAGGTTTTTGGTACTATGGTTATACCTCCACCTGCATACATTGGGGTGAGGCAGCACTGCCGCTTGAGTGGAGTTTTGGTATTGTGCTTAAACCTCCACCTGCATACATTAAGGTGAGGCAACGGGACTATTTTTAAATTCTATAAATGTTAATGACAGCTCTTGATAAGCTTGCTTGGGGTTAAATGGCTAACTATGTTATTCTATTGTCGCCCTGGTTCATCATATTCATATTGTATTGACGAGTTCTTCAATTAGCGTTTGGTTTTCATACTAGTACAATTCGACATGTACTAACGTCCCTTTTGCCGGGGCACTGCATCTTTAATGGATATAGGTGGTTCCACAGCAGAGGATATTGACCAGTGGTAGCGGTGCTCATTTTTCCCAGCTGACTTAGTGAGCCCCATCTCATTCCGGGGTTGTACATCTTTGTTTCTTATGTGTTTTCGTGTTTTGAGTACAACCGGAGCCTTGTTGCAGGCACTATCATTATACTCTTTGGTAGTTTTAGAGGCTCTGTAGACTTAGTGTAGGTTGTATATAGCTGTTGGGAATGATTAACAAGTTGTGTTGTAATTAGATCACTTGTTCCACTTTCAACCATGAAGG
>AWOL01S0010096.1:28319-50314 GCA_000715115.1 Nicotiana otophora
GTTTGTGACTTATTAATGAAGTATCTAATGGTAATGAATTGGTATTGTAGACATGATCACCTTATTGGCTAATTAACGAAATTATGTTTTCTCTTTATTCATGGATGAGTTTAGGTAGAAGGAAATCTAAAAGGATTGCTTGGCCGGGTTCACTCGGTTGAGCACTGGTCGCTCTCCCCGAGGTTGGGAAGTGACAAGTACTGAGTCTGTAAGGCATGAAAAGAAGTATATAAAAGACGTGAAAGAAACATGGAATGAAGGACTCAATTTGTAAGTTTGAATAGCTCAGTAATCATGAAATCTTCATAGTATCATGTATATGGGTATAAATGTCATATTATGCATAGGTATATGCGTACATAACATCATCAAGCCTCTAAGGGCATCCCATCATATCATCTCGGTCTTAGTGGGCAAAATCATAAACGTATGCCAGTTGATCAGGTGGTTGGTGCATATATAACACCGTAAACCTTTACCCATACCACATATACATATAATATACGCGTATATAACATCATCTGGTCATGGGTCAATGTACATGTATATATGAATGCAATGCATAATGAAGAAGTCAATAACATCTCTCGGAATGTCATAAGATAAATATGCCTTCGTTTAATATCCTAAAATAAAATTTATCAACTTATGTATTTTCTGAGACCTATGAAAAGATGGTATAATAACAGGACACAGGAGGAATCAAGAACATAGGCATCCCTATTAGTTCTAAGAATAGAGTCATTTGTGAAAGTTGGATGTTTGCTCATTTCGTTTGTATCATATGGATCATGCCAAAAGAAAAGAACAGATAGCCTTAACATGACTTATCACAATCTATCCAATGACCATGTTGAAATAATCTCATCGCACTTTAATCTACAATAACGATAATAATGCTATTGTTAAGCTACGAAAGATGCAACTATCGTACAACGAATGACAAGCTTATTTATTATTAAAACGGGCAGTGTCTCCCTTATTTTCCTTTCTTTCCCCAAGTCCATAAAAATGACAAGATCACATACGACCTTTAACTATATACTTTAAGCACCACAACACACCGAACAGCCCAACAACACAATTCACCCTATATAACAACAAGTGCACAAATGTCACCAACAGAACTACTACATAACACGATGAGCGGTAAGCATGGATTGGAACCAAAACCCAACTTTTTTTAACATCTCCGCTAAACTTAAAACACCTTCAAACAATCCAGAATATAAAACATATATTGGCATGACATTGCAACCTTATATCCATCATAAAAGTAACATCAAATAACCCAACAAGATATTACAACAATATGGACAACTTCTAGGTGTTATGTGCTTTCTTATTCTCCTATTTAAAACATCATCAACATACTAAAAATATTTACCAGCATAACAACAATATGAACATTATAGCCAAGACATTCCAAGCGATTTCCAGCCATATGAAGACATATACACAACTCCAAAATAGTCCAATAAGAGACAACATCTTATACAACTTCAAGTTCTATCTTGTAATTCTTCATCCAAATAACTTAACCAACATATGTATAAGCTTAAGCCTAAGAAATAGAGTGTTATACATACCTTATATAATCATAAAAAACTCCAACCAAAGATTCCCTTAGGTTACAAGCACCCTTTATGGCATCACAACACCATAGAGACTCTTTTCTTCACGTAGGATAATTTTTGAGGATAGGTCTAGGTAAAACAACCTAAGATTAGACTTGGAACCTTGGAGAGCTGTTAGAGAGGTTTGCGAGAGTTTGCAAAATTTACTTGGTCGAAAATAGCCAAAAATGACTTATTTGACCAGCTTCAGGGTGCTAGAGTGTTCTCGAAGATTGATTTGAGGTCAGGGTATCATCAGTTAAAGACTCGTGAATCATAATTCCCGAGGACTGCTTTTAGGACTCAGTATGGTTAGTACAAGTTTCTAGTGATGCCATTTGGGTAGACCAATGCCCTAACAACATTTATGCACATAATGAATAGTGTGTTCCAGCCATGTCTTGATTCTTTCATCATCTATTCATTGATGATATTTTGGTGTATTCTTGCAGTCGGTACGACGATGATCAAAACTTGAGGATCGTGCTCCAAACCTCGATGGAGAAGAAGTTATATGCAAAATTCTCCAAGTGTGAGTTTTGGCTTGATTCAGTGGCATTTTTGGGTCACATGGTGTCTCATGAGGGGATCAAGGTAGATCCGAAGAAGATTGAGGCAGTTCAGAGTTGGCCTAGACCATCTTCAGTTATTGAGATCTGTAGTTTCCTTCATTTGGCCAGATATTATCGTCGTTTCGTAGAGGGATTCCCATCAATTGCTGCAATTTTTACTAGATTGTCCTAGAAGGGTGCTACTTTTATAATGTCCGACAAGTGTGAGGTGAATTTTTAGAAGCTCAAGACTACATTGACTACGGCCCCAGTGTTGGTGTTGCCTACAATTTTTGGGTATTACACTTTGTATTGTGATACATCACGTATTGGGCTTGACGCGGTGTTGATGCAAGATGGTAGGATGATTGCCTACGCATCTCGACAGTTGAAGGTTCATGAGAAGAATTACCATGAGCTTGACTTAGAATTTGTATCTACTATTCATGCATTGAAGATTTGGAGGCAATATCTATACAATGTTCCATGTGAGGTCTATACCGACCATCAGAGTCTCCAGTATATGTTCAAATGGAAGAACCTTAATTTGGAGCAGCGAAGATGGTTAAAGTTGCTGAAAGACTATGAGATAGCCATTTTGTATCATCCCGAGAAGGCCAATGTGGTGGTCCTTGTCTTGAGTACAAAGGCTTAGAGTATGGGCAATTTTGCATATTTTGCGGCAACAGACAGACCACTAGCCATGGATGTTCATGCTTTGCTAATCAGTTTGCGAGACTACATTTTTCGGAGCCTAGCCGGGTTCTTGCTGGAAGGCCCCGTAAAACCTTTCCTCAAAAACCCGAGGTTTCGTGGTACCGAGGCAGGCGTATGTGTTAATGATAGTTGGAGGAATATATTTGGCAGAAATGGGCATTTCTACGGCCTGTTATGCAGTCACAGAATCATTTTGAAGGACGCAGAATAGCCGTAGAGTGAGGCAGTCATTTGGGCCATTTTTGGATGTCATTTTGCGGCTCATTATGCGACTGCAAAAAGATTTCGCGGGCCGCACACTGATCGCACAACCTGCTTGGAACGTTTGCGGAGGGAGGTTCTATAGCGCATTATGCAACCACAGAACACGTCTTCGAACCGCATAACGGCCGCAGAGTGTGGCAGACCAGCCTAGTTACGGAGGGCCATTTTGCAGACCACAGAAACATTATGCGGTCGCATATGCGAATGCATATCCCATTTCGGAGCTTCATTTTTGGGTTTTCATAACCCGACCCCATTTCATTATTTAGACCCTATGGACCATTTCTGAAGGGAGAACAAGATATTTAGATAGAGAGAAAAGGCTCTAGAGATGGAGAGAGTTACTCAATCAATTATTCCCCAATTCTTACTCAAAATTTTGGAAGAATTAACAAGGGAAACACACTAGGTCTTCATGCTAGAGGTAAGATTCTACACTCTATCTCTCAATTTCGAAATTTAACTATAAATGGGCAAGTAGTAAGATAATTCATGGGTTTGGGGAGTGGCTTATTTTGCATGCATGATTTATCATGGGATATAGAGAGATTGTTGAGATAAAATAGTAAAGAATGGGTTGTGGGATGAAGGAATCCTCTATAAAAAGGCCTTGAAACCTTAATGTACACCTAGTGCTTGATAAAATTCTCAAATAAGCTAGAACCATGATCATTTTCCTAATTGTTTTTTCAATTTGCTACTTTTCTAAAATAGGTTGAAGTTGCTATGATTTTTGGAACATTTAGAGTTAAGGAAGCTCAAGTAAAGTATATTGGCTAAATTGTTCTCTTAAAATTTATCCCCACAATATCCATGTAAGTCCCAAGTTGCTTATTGTGTATCGATTACCCGGATAAGCTAGTGTCAAAAGAAATCCGTGATCAATATGTAATTAAAATGCTCTTATTATGTTGTACTACTATTTGAGAATGTGTTCAAAGTAGGGCTTGCATATCTATTGCCTTGACCTCAAGTTGTGTTTCAAAAGAAAGATAATGAAAGCTTGTGTAAGAAATCGTAATGTGCCTAAAACTCATATTTGCTCAAATGTGTGCTTAAATGTGTTAGATAGAAATGTCTTTTTGTTGGAAAGTCCATAATGTTGGTTGAAAGTAAAAAGGGTTGCATTAAATACGAAACATGAAATACGAATCACGTAATACGAAATGTGAAATATGAAATGTGAAATATGAAACGCGGCAAATGTGCAAAGAAAAATAATACAATTATGACCATTAGTGCCAATGAAATGAAGATATGTGCAAGAAATATGAAACGGGGTGATTGATAAAAAAGGGTGATGTCTCATATGCGACGGCCTACCCGATCGAGTCGTGATCGGATGCCATGCCGCACACATGGCAGTGACTGTGTTAGAATTGCAATTGAAATTATGATTTGGTTGATGTATCGCGTGAGACGGCCTAGCCGATCGAGTCATGATTGAACGCCATGACACACATATGGCAGTGACTGTGTTAGAATGGTAATTGAAATTGTGATTTGGTTGATGTCTCGCATGAGACGTCCTATCCGATCGAGTCGTGATCGGATGCCATGCCGCACACATAATGGTGATTGTGTTGGAAATCATAATCGAGATTGTGAATAGTTGTATATCGGTACCAAAGATTTCCCAACTTAAAATTTGAAAAATTATTTAAAACGTATTTTATCTCTAATTTGATATTTGGTAATTGTTTGGGGTTTTAACTGATATTATGACTCACCTTACTTGCATTACTACTCGTTTCTTTGAGAGAGTGTTTAGTCATATATACTAGTACTATTCAACAGTCCTAACATGTCTTTTGCCGAGGGCGCTGCATCTTTAATTGATGCATGTGGTTCCACAGCAGGCAACACTGATCAGCAATAGCACTACACTCTTTTCCCAGCTGATTTGGTGATCCCCACTTCACTCGGGGTTATGTTTCTTTTGTTCATTTTATCACCATGTTTTGAGGTATAGATGGAGTCTTGTTGCCGGTACTATCATTATACTTTTTTGTATCTACTAGAGGCTCCGTAGACATAGCGTGGGTGGTATGTGTGTATGGGGATAGTCAAAGTGATAATGTTGTAACAGTATTACACATTCCATATCAAACTATGAAAGAGTATGTATTTTGAAACTTATAAATGATGTAACTACTGATAACAAGTTTGAGTTGTTGTTTACTTGATCCTCCTCACCGCTTATTTAATAAACTGGATCTTACTGTTATTCTTGAATATGTTCAGGGAGAAGTAATGTACAGGCTTGTTGGCCTGGTTATCTCGGTTGAATGTCGGTCGAGCACCCTCAGTTTGGGGTGTGACACTTGCTTGCGTGGTTTCTCGGTCTTCTCTATGTGAGCGCATTAGAGCACGTCAGTATGACGACCCCTGTTTGCTTGCCCTTAAGGACACAATGCAGCACACAGATGCCAAGGAGGCTTCTATTATAGATGATGGGGTGTTACGGATGAAGGGCCGAATATGTATGCCAAATGTGGATGGTTTTCATGAGTTTATCCTTGAGAAGGCTCACACTTCGCGATATTTCATTCATCTAGGTGTCACCAAGAAGTATCAGGATTTGAGTCATCACTATTGGTGGAGAAGAATGAAGAACGATATAGTATAGTATGTGGCTCGGTGTTTGAGATATCAGCAGGTGAAGTACGAGCATCAGAGGTCGGGCAATTTGCTTTAGAGACTTGAGATTCCAGGGTGGAAGTGGGATCGTATTACCATGGATTTCATTGTTGGGCTCCCACAGACTTTGAAGAAATTTGACGCAGTGTGGGATATTGTGGATAGACTGACCAAGTCTGCACACTTCATTCTGGCTGTGCCTACCTATTCTTGAGAGCATCTGGCTCCGATCTATATCCGTGAGATTATTCGTCTCCATGGTGTGCCGGTGTACATTATCTTCGATCGAGGAACGCTCTTCACATTGTATTTTTGGAGAGTTATGCAGCGTGAGTTAGGCACACAAGTTGCGTTGAGTAAAACCCTATACAGACGGGCAGTGCGAGCGCACCATTCTGATCTTGGAGGATATGGTATGTGCCTGTGTTATGGATTTCGGGGATTCATGGGATCAGTTTCTACTACTTGCAGAGTTCTCCTACAACAACAACTACCTATCGAGTATTTAGATGGCTCCTTAGAAAGCCTTATTGTTAGAACCGAAATCGGAGGGCCGCGAATCAGCACCATGTGTCTTACTTAACCGAGTACCAATATAATGTATCTTTATTAGCACACCATCATGGTTCAATAGGATGAAGGGACGTCATCAAATAACCAGAATAAAACGTAGAGGAATACTCGACATAAGACTATCCAGCATGATATAGAAACTTATACATGTGACATAAGGGCATATAAGTCCGACATGATCACTTGTACACTCAAAACATAGGCCGACAAGGCCATACAAGTACCCATATACATGACATCTGTCTACAAGTCTCTAATAGTACATAATTATCATAATGGTTAGGACAGGGGCCCTCCATATCAATCAATACATGCATAGAGCATACTGACCAAATAGGCAACTCCGGAGTAAGTGGAGTGCACCAACACCTTCCACTGAGCATATAGATACTAGGAGGACTGTCAAACTATCTATCGGGACTTACGGGCATGAAACGCATCATCCCCAGGAAAAAGGGACTTTAGTACTTATAAAGTACTGAGTATGTAAGGCATGAAAAGAAGTATATGAAAGACGTGAAAGAAACGTGGAGTAAAAGATTTAATTTGTAAGTCTGAATAGCTCAGTAATCATGCAATCTTCATAGTGTCATGTATATGGGTGTAAATTGCATATCATGCATAGGGATATGCGTACATATCATCATCAAGCCTCTGAGGGCATCCCATTATATCATCTCGGCCTCAGTGGGCGAAATCATAAACGTATGGCAGTTGATCAGGTGGCCGGTGCATATATAACACCGTAACCTTTCCCCATACCACATATACATATAATATACACGTATATAACGCCATCTGGTCATGGGTCAATGTACATGTATATATGAATGCAATGCATAATGAAGTAAGTCAATAAGATATCTCGGACTGTCATAAGATAAATATGCCTTCATTTAATATCGTTAAATAAAATTTATCAATTTATGTATTTTCTAAGACCCATGAACAGACGATATAATAACAGGACATAGGGGAAATCAAGAACATAGGCATGCCTATTACTTCTAAGAATAGAGTCATTTATGAAAGTTTCATGTTTGCTCGTTTCATTTGTATCATATGGAGCATGCCAAAAGGAAAGAAGCGATAGCCTTAACATGCCTTATCACCGTCTATCCAATGACATGTTTCAATCGTCTCATCGCAATTTAATCTACAACAACGATAATAATGCTATCGTTAAGCTACGAAAGATGCAACTATCGTACAACGAACGACAAGCTTATTTATTATTAAAACGGGCAGCATCTCCCTTGTTTTACTTTCTTTTCCCAAGTCTAGAAAAACAGCAAGATCACATGCGGCCTTCAACGATATACTTTCAGCACTACAACAAACCGAACAGCCCAACAACACAATTAACCCTACACAACTATAAGTGCACAAATGTCACCAACAGAACTAGTACTTAACACGACGAGCGGTAAGCTTGGATTGGAACTCTTTTTACCATCTCCCCTATACTTAATACACCTTCAAACAGTTTAGAATATAAAAACATATATTTGCATGACATTGAAACCTTATATCCATCATAAAAGTAACATCAAGCAACCCAACAACATATTACAACAATATGGACAATATCAAGTAAATGCCCACACTATCACGCCACAAGCACATAATAATATTTTTACCTTGTCTCGCCACATGTGCAAACCCACATATATAGCCCACCTTGTCACGCCGCATGTGCAAATATCAATAGTAACAAAAGCACGGACAACTCATGTGCGAACATCCCGGCAATCCTCTCAATAATACCATGCAACCCGATCCATATACCTCATATAACTCACAGCTCGGCACTCAGGCCCTATCTTAGTCACTAACCCCTCCAGCCTCTCGGGCTCTCAGAAATCATACAAATCAATCCAAAAGAGATAATAACAAGTATCAACAAGAAAACATGAGGAAACTGAGATATGACACGCAAGTAAAACTGTGTCTAAGTTCAAGACAGCAAATAGCAGTTAATTCAAAAGGTACCCGACCACTGTAGGTCCCAACAGTGATATCATATGGCCTAAGCATGGTTTCTAACATGAATAACAGTCAAATTTCATGAAGACAGAGGGAACATGCAATTAACAATAAGCTATTAGACTTTACAGTCTCAAGGGATGGACCAAGTCACAATCCCCGACGGTGCACGCCCACACGCCCTTCACCTAGCATATGCGTCACCTCAAAAACAATCACATCATACCAAAATCCGGGGTTTCATACCCTCAGCACCATATTTAAAATTGTTACTTACCTCAAATGGCGAAAACAAATCCTACTATGAAATGCCTTTGCTCCTCGAATCAATCTCCAAAGGCCCCGAATCTAGCCACAAGCAGCACAATATAATTAATATAGGCTAAAGGAATCAATTCCACAAGAAACACATGAATCACCCTCCAATCCAAACTTAATGAACTTGAAACTTCAAATTTCTACAACTAATGCCGAAGCATACCAAACCACGTCCAATTGACCTCATATTTTGCACACAAGTCATATTAAACATTACAAACCTACTCCACCTTTCGGAATAGAAATCCGACCCCGATATCAAAAATTCAACCCCCGGTCAAACTTCCCAAAAATTCAACTTTCTCCATTTCAAGCCTAAATTAGCTACAAACCTCAAATTCATAGTCCAGACACACTCCTAAGTCTAAAATCACCCAACGGAGCTAACGGAACCGACGGAACTCCATTCCGGAGTCGTCTTCATATAGTTCCGACTACGATTAAAACTTAAGCTTCTGTTTTAGGAACTAAGAGTCCCAAAACACTCAGAAACCAAAAATAAGACCTCCCAGCAAGTCACATAAGCAGAAAAA
Source organism: Nicotiana otophora (assembly GCA_000715115.1). NCBI lineage: Eukaryota > Viridiplantae > Streptophyta > Magnoliopsida > Solanales > Solanaceae > Nicotiana > Nicotiana otophora. The sequence continues at coordinate 37,518 of AWOL01S0010096.1, forward strand.
GATACGGGGACAACAGTAAATAGGGGATTGGGGCTAATACACTCAAAACGATCGGCCGCATAGTTACATTGTCACGACCCAAAAATCCCACCTGAAGGGTCGTGATGGCACCTAGTTCATAAGACTAGGTAAGCCTATCACATAACAAGATCAACAAATTAATAGCAACACAAATATTAATGAAAGCTGAAAATTTACCATAAGATAACCAAAAAAAAAAGTCAAATTCCAAAACAGTAGTAAGGAATCAACAAAAGGTTACTTCGATGCCTGTGAGCGGAACATCATGTATACCTTGAAGTTTTTGCAGCTCTGGCTCGACTCTCTAGTGTCCAACACGATCCGATATACCTGTATCTGCACAACAATATGCAGAAGCATCGTATAAGTACACCACAATCTATAACCAGTAAGTGTCAAGACTAACCTCGGTTAAAGTAAAGACACTCACTAGTAAAAATAACATGTGCAACATATCAAAATAAAACTGACAACGGAAAATATAAAAAAAACAAATATTAACCACCTCGGAGAATGTTTAACAACAAGTCAATGTAAGAAAATATGCCTTTGCCAACAACATATCAATGGGACCAAGGCATGTGATAACATATTGGATTCCACCAACGACTCATAAAACACAAGGGAAAGTCATTTAATAAAAACAAGAATTTGATCAAAACATCAACCCTCGGTTCCAACATATAGACAATAACAAGAATCACCTCCGATATATCTCACAACTATCCCCCACAAGCTACTCTTATGTCGCCGCATGCACATTAACAATGGATTGCCAAATCAAGTCATAATGGAATACCATTAACAATGGAATGCACATCAACATTATCTCAACTACCCATAACACCACAAGTCCATATATGTGTTTGGTTTTAAAATCCAAGTCCAATTCGACCCACAAATCTAAAATTTTTATTTTTCAAAACATAATAAAAAATCCGAAAAATTCCATAGAATGTTGCAAAAGTGTCACTCACTTAGCATATGCGATGAAATACACCTTCGCAAAAGTGACCTGCTCCCAGCCCCACCCATTTCACTTTTGCGAGGCTTGCTTCACAAATGCAAAGCCTGCCATCCACTGCCCCCTTAGCAAATAAGATTGTTACTTTGAAAATGGGGTATATGAAAATGCGAACTGGTGCTCGCATTTGCTATAACTGCAGTACCAGCACACAAACAATTATGAATTAAGTCCAAACCAATCTGAAATATGTTTGAAACTCACCAGAGCCCCTAGGGCTCCACAATAATCATCCACACAAGTCTAGAAACATCATACGATATTGATCGCAATCTTATCACAAACTCAAAACACCAAAATAACATCCAGAACCATGAGTCGGACATCAAAACACATAGAATTCAAGATGAAACTCAAGAACCGCTAAAATCACAACTAAGCCTCCGATTCCTATCAAACCAACTCTGAATGACACCAAACATTGCACACAAGTTCAAAATGCCAAAACGGACGTAATCCAAGTATCGAAACCAAAATCCAAACCCGATAGACACAAAGTCAACCTATCGTGAAACATATGAAATTTCTAAGCTTCCAAATTGCCAACTTTCTGCAAGAAGAGCCAATTCAACATAGGAACCTCCAAATACCATTCTGAGCATATGCCTAAGTCCAAAATCACCATAAGAACCTATTGGAACCATAAAAAAACCATACATGTTCATTTTCAACATAACTCTTTTGCTTGGTCTCTGATGTTGGTACTTAACCTGCTACAATTCAAACAACAAGCCACATACTCCACAATATCTTTCTTGAATCTTCTACACTAGTAGTGCCGCTTCAAATCATGGTAAATCTTCATCGCACCTAGATGAGTGGAATACCGCGAACTATGGGCCTCTACAAGAATCCTCTCCAGCAACCCATCCATATTGGGCATACAAATCTGGCCTTGAAGTTCAATACCAAATCATCACTAATAGTCACCTCCTGAGCATCATCGTGCTGCACCGTGTCCTTAAGGACAAGCAACTAGGGATCATGATACTGACGTGCCTTGATACACTCAAACAAAGACGATCATGACACAACACAAGAAAGAACCCGTCTAGGCTCCAACATATCCAACCTCACAAATCTATTGGCCAAATATCTAATATCCAAAGCTAATGATCGCTCCCCAACTGGAATAAAAGCAAGACCCCCCATGCTCTCGGCCTTCCTACTCAAAGCATCGGCCACCAACCTTTCAGGGATGATAAAGAATGGTGATATCATAGTCCTTTAGTAGCTATAACCACCTTTGTTGTGTCAGGTTCATATCCTTTTTATTTGAATAAGTGATATAGTCTCCTGTGATCCGTGAACACCTCAAATGAGAAATCGTAAAGATAGTGCCTCCAAATCATAAGTGCGTGAACAATGGATGCTAACTCAAAATATTGCATCGAGTAGTTATTCCCGTAAGTCTTAAACTCACAATATATTGCAAAAGAACCCAATGCTGAAGGTAAAACCAGAACTTGAGTTGTAGTCAGAGTAGTCTTGAGCTTCTGAAAGCTCCCATCACTTCATCTCACAACCTGAATGGGGCCCAATTCTGAGTCAATCTGGTCAAAGGAGCTGCAATGGATGAAAACCCTTCCACAAAACAACGATAATACATAGAAAAACCTAGAAACATCCGGAGAAGTAGAAAGTCTGAGCCAACTCTGAACTGCCTTAATCTTCTTCATATCAACCTTAATCCCCTCACTAGACACCACGTGACCCAAGAATGCCAACCAATCTAGCCAAAACATAAAGTTGTAGAATTTTGAATATAGCGTCTTCTCCTTCAAAGTCTGGAGCACAATCCTTAAGCGCTACTCATTCTCCTCTCAGATGTGGGAATACAACAGTATATCATCAACAATTACAATGATGAAGGAATTAAGAAACAACTAGAACACTCTTTTCATCGAGTGCATAAAAGTTGTTAGGGCATTGGTCAGCCCGAAAGACATCACAAAGAACTCCTAGTCACCCTAGCAGGTCTTGGAAGCCGTATTCGATATATCCGACGCCTGGATCCTCAACTGATGGTACCCCGATCTCAAATCAATCTTTGAGAATACCCTAGCACTATAAAGTTGATCCAATAAATCATCAACATGTGGTGTAGGTATTGTTCTAAACCATAACCCGATTCAGTCGCCTGTAGTCAATACACATCTTCAGAGAGCCGTCTTTCTTCTTCATAAATAGAACTGGGGCACCCCAAGGTGAGACACTCGGTTAGATGAAATCTTTATCCAGTTTATTCTCTTGAAGTTGTTCCTTCTACTCCTTCAAATCCACTGGTGCCATGCGATAAGGTGGAATAGATATGGGCTAAGTGCCCAGCATAAGGTCTATACAAAAATCAATATCCCTTTCGGGTGGCATGCCCGGTAGGTCTACTAGAAATATATCTGGAAACTCGCTCACTACCACAACTGACTCAACGGTAGGAGTATCAACACTAACATCCCTCGCAAACACTAAGTAGTCCAAGCACCCCTTTTTAACCATCCGTTGTGCCTTTAGAAAAACATACTACACTACTAGGTACATGACACAATACACCTCTCAACTCTATCCTCGGCAACCCCGGCATAGCTAACGTCATGGTATTAGCGTGACAATAAAAAATAGTGTGATTTCGTGACATTTAGTCAATACCCAAAATCACATCAAAATCTACCATACTGAGTAACAGAAGGTCAACCCTCGTCTTATAGCCCGATAGTGACCAGAAAAGAGCGATATGTACGGTATACCACAATAGAAACCCCAACAGGCATAGACACATAAATAAGTGTACTCAAAGAATCACGAGACACTCAAAATATGAAGCAAAAAAGGATGAAACATAAAAATAAGTGGAACTCGAATCAAATAAAACTGATGGTGGACAGCATCTAATGCAACAACCTCAATCCTATAAGGGAAAGCATAACAATGGACCTGACCTCCCCTCTAAGATGTCCTCTACACACATGTTCTCTACCTCTACCTGCAGGTGAAGTAGTAACTAGAGCAGTAACCATAGCCTGAATACCCTACGAGGTCCACCCCTTCGATGTTTGAGACAATCCATCATCATATTCCTTGTATAACGATACTCAAAACAACTCCATTGCGGGTGTGGCTGTAGCTATTGATTCTGCCTCAGACGAATAAAATAGTCGCTGTAGGAACCCGGTGCAAAAAGTGCACTAGAGAATGGCTGTCCAAAATGAGTACCTTGAGGTCCGTTACTAGTTGGAGCACTACATGTAACCTGAAGTGAAGACGGAATCGATTGGTAAACCCTCTTCAATGACAATTTGTAGCTTAACAATGGGAACCACTAAATCCTACAAAACCCCGAGGCCTCTTGGCCTCTCTATCTCCGCTCTTTTACACATAGATATGCTTAAACCTCCTACCAATCTCCAGAACCTGGTGGAAAGCGTCCTAGTCTCTAGCTCCCGTTCCATCCCAAATCTAAGGCTATAATCGAGTCCCTCAAAAATTCTACATACTCTCTCTCTAACAGTGGAAACCAAAGCATGTGCATGATGAGATAACTCGGTAAATCTCATACCTGAGGGTTTGTAGAATGAAGTCCCTCAAAACAAGATAAATGAAATGAGCCAAAGTAAGAGGTGCGACACCAAATGGCCTACTATCATCATAAGTTTGCCACCATCAATATGAAGACCGCGTTACCTAGAAAGTAGTAAGTTCGACCCCGATCAACTCCACTAAACCATAGTGTATAGAATACAATGACACTAGTCCAAGAAACCCTATGTATCTTCAGAAGGCCCATTGCTGCAAATGAGGAGGATGATACTTCTAGAGCATCTCTAACCTCTTCTGCTACTCCTCTGAAGCAACTGGCCTGACCTTGGGCTGAACCGCAACCACGGGCTGATCGTTACAACACTCGGAGCGAGATCAACATGAGCCCGCTATTTTGTAGTGTGAGGGCGGGAATTTAAGCTCCTCCCCTATCCTGAGAAGTAGCTGGTGTAATCGGGATCAACCCCGCCTAAGCCAAAGTACAAAACGGTAAGGCCCCATAAAAGTTCACCAAGAATTTAAGTTTTTATGGTGCCAAGGTAAGCTAATGTGCCACAAATCAGCTTTTTTGATTGTACAATGCATCGTGGAGTTTGTTGAAAATTTTTGTAAAAACGACAATAATGTGGTCCATTATGTTATAGTGGATTTGTTCTGCTGACCACATAATCATCACAGAATGAATCAGAAGCAATTCAAATTTTAAACCCATTTTGTGGCCATTCTGTTGGCCGCATAACCATTATGCTATCGTGAAATTTCATGGCGGAGTTGACCAGACCCAACAAAGAATTTGAAAACCCTTTTGTGGCTATTCTGCTAGCCGCATAACCATTCTACCACCCCAAAATGGCATTGCAGAATTGACATACCATTTTGTGGGCATTCTACTGGCCACATATCTGTTCTGCTACCACGGAATTGCACCACATAATTGGCCACTTACTAGACCATTATCTACCCAGGTAAGACCTTGTCCTAAAACCTTCATGAAATTGTTATGGATTTAATTAAGTTACGGAATCGGAGATAGGCCATGCATGTAACATTAGGTGGTAGTATGTGGGGTTGTTGAACTATTTTGGGTAGTTTCTTGTTGAAATTGGTTGAGTGGGGATGGGATTACCAATGTAGATATTTGCGGTCAATATTTCATAATGGGTGTTTGAACAAATTCCCAAGAGACTTATGTCACGAGAATCCTTCTAATTATTATCCAATTTTAGCTATTTTCCTATAGATTTATATTTCAAGAGGTGTTGGGACGTTGTATTAACTTAAGGAAAGATCGAGAAAGGTATGCTGGCTAAACATTCCCTCTTAGAAATGAATTCCATGATGTTTCCGTAAGTTTTAAGTATGGTTGGCCCAGGTTTCTAATTCTTAAGTTTTGAGGTATTCCTAATAAATTCAATTATCCCGAGTAATCAATGTGTCGAAAGATGTGTGTACTCAAAACATGTACCAATTACTTCTATCTCATCATGATCTCCTTAGAGAATGTGTTCATGTATGGTTTATGTGTTAAAGCATTATAACTTCAATTTATGTTTCAAATGAAAGTCCATTATGCTTAACTTGGAAAGAATACTCAATGCTCCTAATACCCCTAATGCCCATATTTATACTTTAGGACTTGATTTCAAATGCTCTCATTGTTGATAATCTATAAAGATGCTTGAAAGGCAAAGAAGTGAGTTGGGGATATAAAGTGTGGCCACCGTGCCAATAATGAAAGTTATACTTGTGGCCAATGGTGCCAATGACATGAAATGATCTGTCAAAGATTTTGAAATGAGCCTTGAATCAACTGTTCCAAATTTACTCTGAAAATAGAATTGCCTAAAGGCTTAAGTGCTCATGTCGTGTTAAAATATAGTTGTTTCAACTAATACGTATGATTTGAACCACTGTTTTAGTCATAAATTACCATGCTCTCTTTTATAAGCATCTCCAATGTGATTTGAGTTCTTACATACTCATAAGTTGAAATTGTGCATTGCACTTTTGGGAAAGAGTATTTCAAGAATAAACGGTGTATCATTCGTTTATGCTTTTAACTCGTGCTTCAACTGCTAGTCATTTTTTTCCATTCTTTGGAAAGGAATCTATTATGTTTAAAGCCTTCATTACTAATGAACCTAAAGTTTTGAATTCTAGAATATTCCATATGTTGATGTTTATGATGATGATTTTTGAAAGTAAAGAAATGAAAATGTTGAATACGAGATACGACCACCATGCCATTAATGAAGAATCTTATGTGTGGCCAAGAGAGACAATGAAATAATGATGTTGTGAATGGTTGAAAGTACTAATGAATCTATATATAGTGTGAAAGTTTATGAGGTGAATGTATTTGTATTTCTATTTTCTTTGTATGCAAAACAAAAATATTTTTAGGAGTATTGTTAGTCACCGAGGAAGGGTAGGTTGAAACAACCTAACCCTAAAACTACACGTGCCGGCGTAGGAGTTATTTAGGGATAAATTCCGATATTCATATGATGAAATTAATTTTCTTAATTGGGATGAGATTATTCCCCTTATTTAAGATGAGATAATTGCTAGTAGAGGGTGATGTTTATGTCGCTATACCGCATGCCACCTATTGAGTTGAAGAGACAACTTTAGGAGTTTATTTCTAAGGGTTTCATCAGGCCCAGTGTGTCCCCTTGGGGTGCACCGATTCTATTTATGAAGAAGTGGGATATCTCTATAAGGATGTGTATTGATTATAGGCAACTGAACTAAGTTATTGTCAAGAACAAGTATTTGCTGCTGCATATCGATGATTTGTTTGATTACCATGAGGGTGCTAGGGTGTTCTCGAAGATTGATTTGATATCGAGGTATCATCGGTTGACGATTCGGCCTTAAGATATTTTGAAGACAACTTTCAGCACCCGCTATAGTCACTATGAGTTTCTCGTGATGTCTTTTGGGCTGAGCAATGCCCCAACAACCTTTATACACTTGATGAACAGTGTATTTCAACCCTATATTGATTCCTTCATCATAGTTCTCATTGATGCCATATTAGTGTATTCACGTAGCCAGGAGGATCATGAGCAACATCTAAGGATTGTGCTCCAAACTTAATTATCCAAGTGTGATTATGGGCTTTATTCAGTAGAATTTTTGGGCCATGTGTTGTTTAATGAGAGGATTAAGGTGCATCCGAAGAAGGTGGAAGCACTTCAGAGTTGGACCAGACCGTCTTCTACTATTGAGATAAGGAGTTTCCTTAGTTTCGGCGGGTATTATCGTCGTTTTGTGGAGGGTTTCTAGTCCATTGCTGCACCTTTGACTAGATTGACCAAGAAGGGTGCCCAATTCAGGTAGCCCGATTAGTGTGAGGAGAGCTTTCAGAAGCTCAAGCCTGTCATTACCATAGCTTCAGTTCTGGTTTTTCCTTCATCATCGGGTTTTTATACGATTTATTGTGATGCTTTGTGGATTTGCATTGGATGTGTATTGATGTCAGATGGTAGAGTTATTGCATATGCTTCACGTTAGTCAAAGCCCCATGAGAAGAACTACCCTATACATGATTTGGAGTTGGCAGCCATTGTTCACGTATTGAAGATTTTGAGGCACTATTTTTATGGCATGTATTATAAAGTGTTCACATATCATTGGAGTCTACATCACCTTTTCAAGCAAAAGGATCTGAACTTAAGGCAACAGAGGTGGTTAGAACTATTAAAGGACTATGATTTCACCAATTCTTTAACATTCGAGGAAGGCCAATGTGGGGGCCGATACCTTGATTAGGAAGGTTGAGATCATGGGGAGTCTTTCTTATTCTAGTAGGGGAGAGAACGTTAGCATTGGATGCTTAGGCTTTGGCCAATTGGTTGGATATTTTGGAGCCCAACCAGGTTCTTGCATGCATGGTTTCACTGTTTGTCTTGTTTGAGTGCGTGTCAGTATGATGATCCCTAATTTCTTGTCCCGAAGGACATGGCGCAACACAGTGATACCAAGGAAGTTACTATTGGAGATGCTGTAGGGTCGGTTTTGTGTACCAAATATGGATGGGATGCGAGATTTGATACTTGTGGAGGCCTACAGTTTACAGTATTCCATTCATTCGGGTGCCGCAAAGATGTACCATATTTGAGGTAGCACTATTGGTGGTGGAGGATGGAGAATGATATTGTTTATTATGTTACATGGTGTTGAACTGTTAGCAGGTGAAGTACGAGCATCAAAAATCGGGTTGTTTGCTTCACATGCTTGACATTCCAGAGTGGAAGTGGAAGCGTATTACCCTAGATTTTGTAGTTAGACTTCCATGAACCTTGAGGAAATTTGATGTAGTATGGGTCATTGTGAACAGACTTACCAATTCTTTACACTTAATTCCAGTCGTGATATATATTTTTTTCAGAGTAGTTGGCTCCAATTTATATTCGTGAGATTGTTTGCCTTCATGGTGTGCCCATATCTATTATCTCGGATTTAAGCACTCAGTTCACACCTTAATTTTGTAGAGCAGAGCAACGAGAGTTTGGCACATAGGTAGAGTTGAGCATAGCATTTCATCCCAAGATAGACGGGTAGTCTGAGCACACTATTCAGATCTTGGAGGACATGTTACGTGCCTTTGTCATTAACTTTGGAGGTTCGTGGGATCAGTTTCTTCCATTAATAGAGTTCACCTACCACAACAACTATCAGTCGTGTATCCAAATGGCTGCTTATGAGGCCTAATAAAGGAGGCAATGTCATTTTCTGGTTGGTTGGTTTGAGCCTGGGGAGGCTAGGCTGTAAGGAATTGACTTGATCCATGATGCTTCGGAGAAGGTGAAGTTTATTTAGGAGTGGCTTCGTATAGATAAATACAAGCAAAAGAGTTATGATGACATGAAGACTCGTAATGTTGCATATATGGCGGGGGAGAAGGTTCTGCTTAAAGTTTCTCCCATGAAGGGTGTGATGAGGTCCGGGAATAAGGATAAGTTTAGCCCTAGGTATATTGGTCCTTTGGAGGTTCTTGAGTGAGTGGGAGAGGTGGCCTACAGTCTTTCCTTGACACCTAATCTATGAGGGGTTCCCTCAATATTTCATGTTTTGATGCTCCGGAAGTATTATGGTGATGCATCACATATTTGAGACTTCACTACGGTGTAGTTCGATAGGGATTTGACTTATAATTTTGAGATGGTGGCTATTTTGGATCGGTATGTTCGAAAGTTGAGGTCAAAGAATATAGCATAAGTGAAGGTGAATTAGAGAGGTCAGCTAGTGTATGAGGCTACTTAGGAAACTGAGCAAGAGAGGCATAGTAGATATCCTCACCTTTTTGAGACTCAAGGTATGATGCTAGAATCGTTTGAGGATTAACGTTTGTTTAAGAGGGGGAGAATATAATGATTGGGGCTGTTGTTTTGAGTACTTTAGCATATGTTCCCCTATATGGTGCTTTATGTCTGTGTTGTTTAGCCTTCGTGACATGCTAGGTGGTTGGTTTGGTATCAATGATGTTTTGTAGTGAATTGGAACACTTAGTCCCAAGGTTGGAAGCTTAAGTTGAAAGAGTTTACCAGAGTTTGACCTTTGCGTAGATAACTCCAAAATGGGGTTTTGATGTTTCCAATAGCTTCATATGGTAATTTTGGACTCAGTCCTATGTCTGGATATTGATTTGGAGGTCCGTAGGTTGATTTGGTGTCGTTTGGCGAGAGTTGGAAAGTGGAATGTTTGGAAGGTTAATAGGTTTGATCGAGAGTTGAATTTGATGATATCAGGTTCGTATCTTGGTTTTGAGGGTTGGAATGGGTCTGTTGTGTAATTTGGGACCTGCATGTAAAATTTGAGGTCCTTCAGAGTTCATTTGATATGGTTTGGCATGATTTTTAAAAGATGAAAGTTCATTAGGCTTAAATTGAGGTGTGATTTGAGGTTTTAATGTTGTTTTATATTATTGGAGGCCTCGAGAAGATTCTTGGTATGTTTTAGGATAGATTTGTATGTTTGGACGGGTTCCCAGGGACCTCGGGGGTGTTTTAGATAGAGCTCGGGCCATTTTGGGACTTGGTGGTATTGTTGAAGCTTTTGACTTCTGGCGCTTTTGCACCTTCGGTGGGATTTGCCGCTGATGCAAAGATAAAGGTTCAACTTTTGTTGCGTAGGTGCAAGGTTTGCTTTGCCATAGGAGGTTTGTAGAATTCCGCAGAAGTGGATGCGCTTCTACGAGGAGGGGTCCACAGAAGCGGAGTTTGGCTGGAGCAACATGGACAGTAGATGCAGAAGGGATCCACAGGTGCGAGAGTTTGTCCGTTGAAGCTGTAGGTCTGGATATAAGTAGAGTTCATATGTGCGTGATTTTGGATGCAAATACAATATCGCAAATGCGTTGTTATGGATCATAGATGCAATTTTGCTCGTAGACTCTATAGTATAGAGGGTTTGAGTGTTTTTCTCATTTTTGTTTTCGCGGAGCTCGGACCAAGGCGATCTCTATAGTGCTTTTCCTAATTGAAGAGCTAATTGAAATTTAATTAGTTTTGATGTTAGGTATTGATTTCCCATTGATTAATACCCCTAATATTCATGAACTTAAGTTGGGATTTGGGGGTTTTTTGGACTATGTCATTTGAGAGTGAGATTTGATGATTTGAGGGATGATTTGTGGTTGGAATTGGATGAATTTGGTATGGTTGGACTCTTAATCGAATGGGTATTTGGAATTTGTGAGTTTGTTCGGGTTCCGACGCACGAGCATGGGGTTGAAGTTGTGGGTTGACTTTTTGATTTTGGTTAAAGATCTTAGCTTTATTATTTGGAAATAATTCCTATGGATTTTATTGATTATAGTAAGTTAATTTGGCTAGATTCGGCTCGTCCGGTGGCTGATTCACGTGGGATGGGCTTGTTAGAGGAGTGATTTTGCTTGATTGAGGTAGGTATCTTACCAAAACATGGTTGAGGCACTAGTTGCCTGAGTTATTTGTGATATGTATGTGCTATTGGTGGTGCACATGTGCGGGGCTGAATCCATGTGCATGCACCAGGGTGTTTATCCATGCTCGGGGTAGTGCTTAGGTTATGAAATCCCTTGAATATATTGTGAAGATATATGCTGTGATGTTTCTCATATTTATACCACGTTGTGACCTAATTAAGCCATATTTGGTTTTACATAGAGGTCAGTCTCATGATTTAACTTGATAACTGTTGTTTTTGTGATGGAATTGCTAATTTTAGTTATCATAGCTCACTTTGCACCTACATATACCATACCATGTCATTTATATCAGTCCAGGAGTATGATATTTGATACTCATTGGTCATGTACATGTAATCTTGTATATATGTTTTTCTGTGTAATATGATTTGGACAAATAGCTCGTGACCACACCTGGAGATTGAGATATTGAGCTTGTGACTACGCATGGTGTATTGTAATTATTGGCAAGTGAGTTATTCGTGGAGCATATCTAGCCTTTGGGTGGGATGTCCGTGCTAATGCTCCTACAATTGAGTCAGTTTTGGTTTCCAGTAGACCTATCGGGCATGATGATCGATAGGGATATTGATTTTGGTATTGACTTGGTGCCGGGCTCTCAGCCCATTTCTATTCCACCATATCATATGACACCCACAAAATTAAAGGAGTAAAAGGAACAACTTCAGGAGTAGGTTGATAAGGCGTTTCATCCGACCTAGTGTCTCGCCTTAGGGTGCTCCAATTCTATTTGTAAAGACGAAAGACGTCTCTATGAGACTGTGTATTGACTATAGGTAGCTGAACAAATATACAATCAAGAAAAGGTACCCACTACCACTCATTCATGATTTATTTAACCAACTTCAGGGTGCTAGAGTGTTATCGAAGATTGATTTGAGGTTAGGGTATCATCAGTTGAAGATTCGTGAACCAGAATTCCCGATGACTGCTTTCAGGATTCAGTATGGCCAGTACGAGTTTCTATGTCACGCCCCAAACCTGAAGGGACGTGGCCGGCACCCGGTACCATACTCGGCCCGAGCGTACCATTCTGTAACTGTGAACTCTAGAGGAATAACCCTCAACCTACGCCGATGAGACCATATTCTGAATCATCTGAAAATATCAACTGTCTCATCTAAGGGGTAAACGTACCCGAACACTCATATATATATATATATATATATATATATATAAATATATATATATAAATGTGCAGACTGACGAGGCCGCCGTGAACATCTACTATTATACAAACTA